>MJUU01024940.1:26689-37297 GCA_002080025.1 Modiolus philippinarum
AAAAAAAAATCTACATTTGCTATCTAATATACATATTAAAATCTACTGACATTGCTAAGGGATATTTACACGTTTGCACAGTTATTATCAATATTAAAGAATTGTTGAAATAAAGGAGAACACATGCCTAAGTCCGTACCACATGCAGCATGAGCCCGAGGGCCGACAGGCCAGGATAATGATATTGGTAAAGGGTTAATACATCATGTGATACGTATTCAGGCATGTTTTGTTCTTTTTGTCATAAGTTTTAGTAAACAATTGAAAAACCTTTGCTTTAAAGGTAGAAAAACACTTACTAGTATATTTTACATCAATTAGATTTTGTTATAAATCGGCACATTGAAGACCGCAATCCGCATTAAAAAGTATGGGTCACCATGTTTTTTTTTCCAGAATCTAGGTCGAAGTTCGTACATTTTTAGCCATTTTTCTCCTAAATTTACAAAGAATGTACTGGGAAAATATGGAAAAGCAATTTTTAACTTAACAGAAGTAAACCTTTTATCCATGAGATTTTTGTGTACTTTTGTTATTAGAACGTTTATAATTTCAACAACGGGGAAAGGTGAAAATATATATTAAGGATGGTCATTCCTCAGGTTTTTGAAACTGTCTCTGACTTTCGAAATTCTCTTATTTTATCCATTATAAGAAAAATTTTGCACACTGACACCCACTTTTCTTTTCAAGATACGATTGTATACATCTTCAATAGACTTCTAACCAAATTTGATGAAATTCTTGATATTCCTTCATCGCATTTCAAAGGTTGATTCCATTAATGCAAAGTGAATGAAAAGTCTAGAGAAGTTCGGTTTCCCGCCAAAATTTCAGTTTGAATCTCAAAAACGGCCACACTGACCTATCAATATATTTTGCTAAAAATGATGTATGATCCATATTCTAATAGATAAAAATGATAATTTTAAATCCTTGATATACTAAAATGAGGAGTGACCATCCCTAACTGAGATATTTTAAAAATTACCGTATAAACATTATTTACGGGAAAGGGAGTTAATTCGCGGCAAAGTAGATGAAATATGACGTTTCACATTAGTCAATTATGACGTCACAAAGGAAACCTGTCAAATGACTATTCCGGCCAAAAAATCGTACCAAACCCGTATTCGACACTATATTTTTCAAATGAGCGATTATATTGCGCAGCGCAACATTGTCTATCTAACTTAAGTCCAATCGGTCCACTTGAAGACTTAAAAAATCTAAACTTTGAATATGATTCAATGAAATTAATATATTGCATCAAGTCCCCGAAAACAAGTGTTTGGTGTGTGAGCAAAACGCTCTGCACTTCCATTATGCTGCTGCTGTCCATACGTGGATGCATTTTCTTGTGACTCTTTAGATAGATTTATCCGTTTTCAATACCACTTTATTTTAGATTGGAAACAATATCTTTACCTGGTTGTTGATCCTGTTCGATTGCTGTTAATAATTCCAGCATTTAAAATTAGAAATGATTTATGTTTCCTTCATTTTATGAGTCTTTTCGTCTGTAGATGGGGACACTACACTTAGTCCCCGGTTCACTGTACTCAAAGGTATAACAGCAATATTTTCAGGTATTCGCATCCAAAATTATTATATTTCAACGTTCAATCAGGTGTTTTAACGATTTCCCGTGCAGGAAGATTGTATTGGCCGGTGAAGTGACTTCATTTTTTCACATTATTTTCAAAGTCTTTAATAATTTGTCATTAAGGTCATCATAAAATGTTTTAAACATTTGAAATGTAATAAGTTAATCACATTTGATAATTTGATAAGCCAAAATTTGAGTTTCGAAATAAACAATCGATATGAATTGATTTGTCTTGTTTGACGACTTTGAGGCAATGAAATATTTAGTAATGGAGTATATCTGTATAAATACTCTATTATGATGACTTTCATTTTGATTCGTCATATTTCCATTGAAATTGATGTATATTATTCCAAAAATACAAATATTTCATTTACAGCAACATATACAAAAATCAAGTTTTAACATAGCTTCGAATAGTCTATTCCAGGTTCATTGAGAATTGATAATTTATCAAAGAAATGATTTAACTCATCTTTATGTAATCGTTTTCCTGTCATTTCGACTTCTATTAACATATTTAGAAGCCTTTCTGTCAAGATAGAACAGCTTTTCGCCCTTGCGTTTGTTGTCCGTATGTGATTCAGGAGACTAGGTTTGTTTGTTTTTAGTCACATTTAATTTGTTTATCATCTTAAATCTGATCTTATTCAAACATTAAACAGTTTTAAGTCGGTCTAAGTTCAAGAAGTTACTTCTTTGAATGTATATTTTAATATTGATTTACCACAAAAGAAGTTTTTTTATATAATAGGGCAAATTGGTTGAAGCTGCTTCTGTGAAATTCAGAAGGGTTAGCTACAATTTTGTAGTCTGCCAAATGTTGCTTAGTAAGCCCTCCATAAAATAAGCAACCACGCCCTAATAGAGGGAGATGGGATGGGTACATAGGTGTTTCAGAAGATGTACAGATCGTATGGGAGTTAAATGAGTTAAATGGTGTAGGATGTTTTTTTTAACTATGTCGTATCTCATACAATAAAATGTTGATCGAAATAATTTTTTTGTCATTAATTTACTGAATGATAATATCTTTGATTTGTTATTTCTCAATGACAATGTAGTGTGCAGTTTAACCGAAGTAGCTGATTTTGCTAGGTTCTGTTTATCCTTGTTATATATTGAGTCGAAGCAACTCATTTTATTACTTTTTTCATTGGTTTGTTGTAATTTTCAAATTTGTCTTGTTTTGTTTTGATCTGATTATTTGTTTCTGAAGTGTTTTGCGCCTTGTTTTGTATGTACCTAAACAAAACTTTTCGAAGTAATGGATTCTTCAGACAGACTAGAGGTTAATT
The DNA here is from genome assembly GCA_002080025.1 of Modiolus philippinarum. Classification (NCBI taxonomy): domain Eukaryota; kingdom Metazoa; phylum Mollusca; class Bivalvia; order Mytilida; family Modiolidae; genus Modiolus; species Modiolus philippinarum. Next base: position 29,597 of record MJUU01024940.1, read on the forward strand.
GTAAACTCTTGCAACCTTCGACATAGAAGCGGCCTGAGTATCAAAACGTTGATTATGTTGCATCATGAGATCTGCTCGTCGAGGAAGTACAATCTTTGGTACAAAGCAGGGCATTTCTACTGTAATACAATTATATAATGACAGAATCGACAGCGATCAATATGATTTGTTGCTGTTGGTACTCAGTACCAATGCAAATGTCACCAAACATATGTATCTGAGAGAAATATCAAATCGAAATCATGTGACAAATATCTCCAGAGTCGATCTATACCAAGAAGCATTTTACAAATTGATGAACCATTATTCCACGAAGGTGTGGTGTTTGAACTAAAGATTCTTGATAAATATAAACAATATTTTCATTAGGATGGTGTCGATAGTCCAAGTTATCCATCTCATCGACTAAAAGAAAAGGTAAAACACATAATTGGAATAGTGTCATATTCAAAGCCCTGACTAGTAGTAGCCAGAACGTCATAGTCATGGCAATACAGCAATTGAAGCGCTTATTTCCATTGTCGTATTCCAAGCACAATTCCAAGCACAGGGTTGCCAACCGAATGAATGTGAACTTTATCGGACAACGTCAAAATCCGTGTCCTTTTTGAGGCCACGGCTATTCTTAGGGCTGATATCTAAGCTCCTAACAAAGAATTGTGGTCTAGCAGTGATAGTGAAGAAGGGGATACATGAATGATATTTCATGCCTCAGCTGCTACACCATCTGGATTTCAACACATTACTGCTCATTCTCCTGACACACCATTTTTTGGGTTTGATATTGGTGTTGAGATTTGGTTGCATTTAGACGAAGTTACCAGCCCATATCATTGCAGGTACGCTTGAACTACACTTGTGTAAAGCTCTGCCTGCCTTCCATACTATTACTGGTTGCGATTCAACAAGTTGCCTTGTAAAACAAGGAAAGGTCAGACCTTGGGAACTTTTCAAATCAAATCTATCGACATTTTCTTCTCTCGCCGAGCTGTCTATTCTTCCCTTAGACGAGATCACAGATAATTTGGAACAGTATGTCCTGCGTATTAACAACGGATCTCCAACTAGTGCATGTTGAAACAAAATGCGGTATAAACTTTTGCAAAAAGGGGTCACAGAGTGAGCTTCAACCCCAACCCAGAATGCTCTTTTGCAGTCCTTCAAACGAGAAGAATACCAAACTTTAATTTGGCTATCTTTGTTGCAGCTAAATCCTGCAATACCAAATCCAGATGGTTTAGGATGGAGAAATAGTACTTATGACGCTTGACCCATCATAAAAACGGTCAAGTCTGGTTTCAAATCCTAAATTTGTGCAGGTCGATGTTCTGTAGAGCAGCTGAATTACGTTATACTGAAGCTTGTTTGTGTGAAGGTGGCAGGAATTGTCACACAATTTACGAGAACATGTGTCGGTGGTAACATTTTTTTCATCTGATGAAGAAGCAGAAGATGAAAATGATCCAAACAAGCATTTTTAATGTTTCACAGTGACGGGTTGTTGTATTTGTAAATTTTGATGTATTGCGATCCTACGGTCATTTTGTACATATGTACATAGTTTCCCGTAATTTTGTATTTACTATGTATGTTAGCAATATTTTTATGGGGTTGTGCAATATAATGCATGCAGACTATATCTTTATTTTAATTTCACCCTTGTGGAATGTCACCCTGACATGGAACGTGACCTTGGAATTCCCTTTTACCATATAGACAGATTCGGATTGAAATTAACATTCGAGTAGATATAATCATACCAGAGAGGTCATGCATTAGAGGACAGCCGTTTTTACCATGTGATTTTGTATCTTGTGTTTGATTTTACTTACATTGTATTTAAATCTTTCTTTGTTTTAGTTTGTTCAATGTTTGTTTTGTATAATTTGGCAATACAGTCACTTTTTCTAACATACATTGTACAAAAAAAAACAACACCAGATTATGGTTTATTTGCTTTGAATGAACTTAAAACGCGTTACGAACTCACTTCCGGTTGTCATAGACACAAAAATACAGTACTTGTATATAGGTGAATCCTTTCATCAAACGTATAATATGTTATAAGAACATGATGTTTGTTTTCTGTTTAAATATATAGAGTTTTCAACTGTGAGGTAAAATTTCTAAAATCATGGACACTAATTTAAAAATGGCGCTTTCTACACCTTTGCACGGGAAATCGGAAAATCATCTGATGGTTACTTTACTAGAAATAATGTATGAATTTCTGTTGCAACCAAAAAATTGATGTTATACCGATGAGTGCAGCGAACGCATTTTCCAGGGCAGATATGATATTCGGTCCGGGACTAACTATTTCTTTTAGATATAAAAATAAGTTTTATTCCCTAAGAATGTTAATGTTTTCAGGTGTAATTTGATAAAAAATGTACTTCACTTTCTATCATTGATTTGTTTACAGCTGCTTCCACTGAAAATGTTATACAGTCAAACATTTAGGACTTTCAACTGTGCCTTTTCCGCAAATTGAAAATAGGATCATAAAAACGTATTCACTACTTGACAACATGTGGTCAATACAGTGACTGTTTTTTCAAATGAGCGATTAAATTGCGCAGCGCAACATTGTCTATCTAACTTAAGTCCAATCGGTCCACTTGAAGACTTAAAAAATCTAAACTTTGAATATGATTCAATGAAATTAATATATTGCATCAAGTCCCCTAAAACAAGTGTTTGTTGTGTGAGCAAAACGCTCTGCACTTCCATTATGCTGCTGCCGCCCATACGTGGATGCATTTTCCAGTGACTCTTTAGATAGATTTATCCGTTTTCAATACCACTTTATTTTAGATTGGAAGCAATATCTTTACCTGGTTGTTGATCCTGTTCGATTGCTGTTAATAATTCCAGCATTTTAAATTAGAAATGATTTATGTTTCCTTCATTTTATGAGTCTTTTCGTCTGTAGATGCGGACACTACACTTAGTCCCCGGACCGAAGATTTTGAAATATGGTTCATTGTACTCAAAGGTATAACAGCAATTTTTTCAGGTATTCAAATACAAAATTATTATATTTCAACGTTCAATCAGGTGTTTTAACGATTTCCCGTGCAGGAAGATTCTATTGGCCGGTGAAGTGACTTCATTTTTTCACATTATTTTCAAATATTTTACGAAAGGATATGGAGTAAATGAACATGAGACAATAACACATATGTCAACTCCAACTGCATTAATTTTAATGAGCTGTATGGCCATTTCGGAAATTTATTCCTCATCAGCAGCACTAGAACCCAAACAAAGGAAATCCATAATTTCAAAGTCTTTAATAATTTGTCATTAAGGTCATCATAAAATGTTTTAAACATTTGAAATGTAATAAGTTAATCACATTTGATAATTTGATAAGCCAAAATTTGAGTTTCGAAATAAACAATCGATATAAATTGATTTTTTGTCTCTCAAAGTCTTGTTTGAAGACTTTGAGGCAATGAAATATTTAGTAATGGAGTATATCTGTATAAATACTCTATTACGATGACTTTTATTTTGATTCGTCATATTTCCATTGAAATTGATGTATATTATTCCAAAAATACAAATATTTCATTTACAGCAACATATACAAAAATCAAGTTTTAACATAGCTTCGAATAGTCTATTCCAGGTTCATTGAGAATTGATAATTTATCAAAGAAATGATTTAACTCATCTTTATGTAATCGTTTTCCTGTCATTTCGACTTTATTATCATATTTAGAAGCCTTTCTATCAAGATAGAACAGCTTTTCGCCCTTGCGTTTGTTGTCCGTATGTGATTCAGGAGACTAGGTTTGTTTGTTTTTAGTCACATTTAATTTGTTTATCATCTTAAATCTGATCTTATTCAAACATTAAACAGTTTTAAGTCGGTCTAAGTTCAAGAAGTTACTTCTGTGAATGTATATTTTAATATTGATTTACCACAAAAGTAGTTTTTTATATAATAGGGCAAATTGGTTGAAGCTGCTTCTGTGAAATTCAGAAGGGTTAGCTACAATTTTGTAGTCTGCCAAATGTTGCTTAGTAAGCCCTCCATAAAATAAGCAACCACGCCCTAATAGACGGGATGTGCGAGGGAGATGGGATGGGTACATAGGTGTTTCAGAAGATGTACAGATCGTATGGGAGTTAAATGAGTTAAATGGTGTAGGATGTTTTTTTTTAACTATGTCGTATCTCATACAATAAAATGTTGATCGAAATAATTTTTTTGTCATTAATTTACTGAATGATAATATCTTTGATTTGTTATTTCTCAATGACAATGTAGTGTGCAGTTTAACCGAAGTAGCTGATTTTGCTAGGTTCTGTTTTTTCTTGTTCTATATTGTGTCGAAGCAACTCATTTTATTATTTTTTTCATTGGTTTGTTGTAATTTTCAAATTTGTCTTGTTTTGTTTTGATCTGATTATTTGTTTCTGAAGTGTTTTGCGCCTTGTTTTGTATGTACCTAAACAAAACTTTTCGAAGTAATGGATTCTTCAGACAGACTAGAGGTTAATTGTAAACTCTTGCAACCTTCGACATAGAAGCGGCCTGAGTATCAAAACATTGATTCTGTTGCATCATGAGATCTGCCCGTCGAGGAAGTACAATCGTTGGTACAAAGCAGGGCATTTCTACTGTAATACAATTATATAATGACAGAATCGACAGCGATCAATATGATTTGCTGCTGTTGGTACTCAGTACCAATGCAAATGTCACCAAACATATGTATCTGAGAGAAATATCAAACTAAATCATGTGACAAATATCTCCAGAGTCGATCTATACCAAGAAGCATTTTACAAATTGATGAACCATTATTCCACGAAGGTGTGGTGTTTGAACTAAAGATTCTTGATAAATATAAACAATATTTTCATAAGGATGGTGTCGATAGTCCAAGTTAACCATCTCATCGACTAAAAGAAAAGGTAAAACACATAATTGGAATAGTGTCATATTCAAAGCCCTGACTAGTAGTAGCCAGAACGTCATACTCATGGCAAATACAGCAATTGAAGCGCTTATTTCCATTGTCGTATTCCAAGCACAATTCCAAGCACAGGGTTGCCAACCGAATAAATGTGAACTTTATCGGACAACGTCAAAATCCGTGTCCTTTTTGAGGCCACGGCTATTCTTAGGGCTGATATCTAAGGTACTCCTAACAAAGAATTGTGGTCTAGCAGTGATAGTGAAGAAGGGGATACATGAATGATATTTCATGCCTCAGCTGCTACACCATCTGGATTTCAACACATTATTGCTCATTCTCCTGACACTGATGCTTGCGTTCTCCATTTTTGGGGTTTGATATTGGTGTTGAGATTTGGTTGCATTTAGACGAAGTTACCAGCCCATATCATTGCAGGTACGCTTGAACTACACTTGTGTAAAGCTCTGCCTCCTTCCATACTATTACTGGTTGCGATTCAACAAGTTGCCTTGTAAAACAAGGAAAGGTCAGACCTTGGGACTTTTCAAATCAAATCTATCGACATTTTCTTCTCTCGAAGAGCTGTCTATTCTTCCCTTAGACGAGATCACAGATAATTTGGAACAGTATGTCCTGCGTATTAACAACGGATCTCCAACTAGTGCATGTTGAAACAAAATGCGGTATAAACTATTTGCAAAAAGGGGTCACAGAGTGAGCTTCAACCCCAACCCAGAATGCTCTTATGCAGTCCTTCAAACGAGAAGAATACCAAACTTTAATTTGGCTATCTTCGTTGCAGCTAAATCCTGCAATACCAAATCCAGATGGTTTAGGATGGAGAAATAGTGATTTTGGATTACCGTACTTATGACGCTTGACCCATCATAAAAACGGTCAAGTCTGGTTTCAAATCCTAAAATTGTGCAGGTCGATGTTCTGTAGAGCAGCTGAATTACGTTATACTGAAGCTTGTTTGTGTGAAGGTGGCAGGAATTGTCACACAATTTACGAGAACATGTGTCGGTGGTAACATTTTTTTCATCTGATGAAGAAGCAGACGATGAAAATGATCCAAACAAGCATTTTTAATGTTTCACAGTGACGGGTTGTTGTATTTGTAAATGTTGATGTATTGCGATCCTACGGTCATTTTGTACATATGTACATATTTTCCCGTAATTTTGTATTTACAATGTATGTTAGCAATATTTTTATGGGGTTGTGCAATATAATGCATGCAGACTATATGTTTATTTTAATATCACCCTTGTGGATTGTCACCCTGACATGGAACGTGACCTTGGAATTCCCTTTTACCATATAGACAGATTCGGATTGAAATTAACATTCGAGTAGATATAATCATACCAGAGAGGTCATGCATTAGAGGACAGCCGTTTTAACCATGTGATTTTGTATCTTGTGTTTGATTTTACTTACATTGTATTTAAATCTTTCTTTGTTTTAGTTTGTTCAATGTTTGTTTTGTATAATTTGGCAATACAGTCACTTCATTGTACAAAAAGTAAAAACAACACCAGATTATGGTTTATTTGCTTCGATTGAACTTAAAACGCGTTACGAACTCACTTCCGGTTGTCATAGACACAAAAATACGGTACTTGTATATAGGTGAATCCTTTCATCAAACGTATAATATGTTATAAGAACATGATTTTTGTTTTCTGTTTAAATATATATATAGAATATAGGACTTTTTGTTTTTGATACGGACTTTATCACGGTAGTATATCAGGTGAGCCCGCTAGGGCGAACCTGATATGCTACCTGATAAAGTCCGTATCAAAAACAAAAAGTCCTATATTCTGTTTATCGGGAAATTCCAAATATTGCAATTTCGTTTTTAACTTTTGAAAAAAAATAAAGGGAACTCTTTCTTTGGAGAAGAATTCATGCGTAAACTGTATTGTGCACAATTCTTGTTGACGTCAGGGTAGTGTGACGTCACATCCTTCTGTACGTTAGGTTTGAACAAGACACGTCTTGTCATTTTAATTTCGTTGGAAATGGTGTAACAAATGATGGAAACAGCCCCATTCAACTGCTATAAAACAACCTAAAATCAATGCCGCATCCTAGTAAGTAATTATTGCTTCAAATGGACATCACCCGAGAAGATTAATTTGTCAAAGACAGACCGTCATTTGAGCATGGCGCCTTTCTTGTCACTGAACACACCCTGCGTAATTCAGTATTGTAGGGGTTTGTAGTAACGGGGTAGGCGTCCTTTTGTCTTCATTTAAAATTGGTGACAGTTCATTAGAAGAAAGCAAACCATCATAGCGAATTGGATTCATGGCCTGATGTTTTTATCGCAGTATCAAGGTATGAATTTTTCATAAATACTATCAAAAGTTATAGGGAAACTTGTAATTCTGTTTCAATATACGAACAATTTCAAAACTGTTTACTGTTTGTTGTCGCAAATAATTCATTCATGACTTGACTTTCAATTCAGATTAATGCGCGTCGCTTCGGTTCGCGCATGTCATCTGACGTACTGACCCAATAAATTTTTGATATGGTCCAGTACGTTGATAATGACTTTATCGGTCAGTACACATCAAAGGCAAGAAGTATAAATTACCGATAAAGAGTTTTCAACTGTGAGGTAAAATTTCTAAAATCATGGACACCAATTTAAAAATGGCGTTTTCCACACCTTTGCACGGGAAATCGGAAAATCATCTGGTGGTTACTTTACTAGAAATAATGCATGAATTTCTGTTGCAACCAAAAA
>MJUU01024942.1:24259-39789 GCA_002080025.1 Modiolus philippinarum
TGACTGATTGCACATCTTTCGTCAGTCGATATGTGTCTGAAGAAGGATCGCGGAGAACTGAAATATAACGCAATTTTGTACATATTTTTACATCTTTAGTGTTGTTATAGTTACTTTATTTGTTTTATATATTATCTTTCTCGTAATTGCATTAATCTCCGGTTTCTATCGTTGATTAATCCAACACTCATTAAACACAGTTGTTATTGCCGTTACCTTTAGTCTTTTATATATATATATATATATATATATATATAGATAAAAATTGTAATGACAAAATGATTTTGGTACATCAAATATTAGTCTAACGTTTTCATCCTTCACGGGACTTTTCAAGACTAACAACGTCGTTAAGCGACGTCGCTATGGGGAATCTGTGACGCAACGTCATTGTTTCCGAAAACGTTCTGAATATAGTTAAATCTTGCACTAAATACTTTTATGAATTTCTTTTCCAACTGTTTTCGGTACTTTTCTGTTTTGCCGGGACACTTGAAAAACGGGAATATTTTAAATTTTCCATTAGCACATCTATCTAAATGTTCGCTAAGAGGTATTTTTCTATATTGGGGTTGCCGAATCTGTTGTTTGTGACCACGCACTCTTTCACAAATACTATTTCCGGTCTGTCCAATATAGTTTTCACGGCAATTTGTACATGTACTGCAATATATTAAATTTTCGGATTACCAATTCATATCTGTATTCACCGTAAATTCTTTCCCGTTTTTAAACTGTTTCTTCACACCCACCTCCAAATAATTAAAGTCATCTTTACTACAGACGCCGCATCTGGCAAAACCCGAATTGATCATAAATGGTAAAAGACAGCCGAAAAATTTAAAACGCCACCTGACCATGGCAAAATTTGACATGCAAGAAAAGATACCTTCAGTTTCCGTTTGCGGTGACTCCAGATGCGGCGTCTGTAGTAAAGATGATTTTAATTATTTGGAGGTGGGTGTGAAGAAACAGTTATCTGCAGTTATCTGCAAACGAAGTTTGGTGAAGAACCAACGAGCCGTTTAGGCTGGGGGGTTTTACATAAAATTTCACATTGAACTGAAAAAGGGACCTTTAACCTTAATTTATGTTCTATATCACCTATATCAAACGTTTTGATTGTCAGATCTTCCAAAATTCATGACATTTATCTGCACTCCAAACACACGAGTTGTCGAATAACATACAGGCTTATCATTTGGTTTACACTGCTGATCATATGAACTCGATCAACCCGACTATGCAATCTTTTTTTGATCAGTGTCATTGAATTCATTGATCGAGCTAGCTCAGGATATTCACCCGATCTGAACCCGATTAAACACAACTAACACTCTACAATTCTCGATCTCCTTACGACTCACGTACGACTTATTTGACCAACTAGACTTTGTCCGATTGAGTCGGATCATGACCTAATTCATGTATGACCAATTAGATTTTGCCGTGAAGAGATTGTGTAATGGTCGAGCGTACTCGAGTTTTGATCTGTTTGTAAATAGGGAAAGAATGTTGAATTCAGGAAACGGTTCAGTATGGCAGTAAAGCAGCTATATTAATGCCTTAGTGGCTGAAGCTACTTGCCAAGAAAAGATAACTGGGGTAGCAGAAAAGCCGGGTCTGACACAGAAGGCGAAGAGTATGGGTTAAACAAAAGCAAATGGTTCAAAGTTACATGATTTATTATTAAAGAGAAATGCATTTTCGCGATACAATCTGGCAGGTCATCCTCAGCATCATGCTTCAGAATACGACATGTGGAATTTTCCTGTCATTGTATGTACCACTTACTGAAACATATCATCATAACTAAATTTAGAGTAGTTTCGGTATGTAGCAGCAAGGATGTACATCGGTGAAGTTAATCGGGTTTCTATTAGAAATGTCAGGCCATTTAAGAAGTGAAAATGGCTAGTGGTTGTCCACTCGGTACGTCATTTGTCCGTAGCAAATCTCCTGATAAATTGTTTTATTTATCTTCTGGTACATGTTACAGATGCTCAAAATCGCATTTGTTTGATGTCATGCAGCTTGAACTGAAACACATCTTGTGATAAGAGAACCAAACTGCATCTCTGAGGAAACCATATTTTATTCTTGAATTCATGTTTCCGGAGTGTGTTGATATGGACATCATTGATTTAAATTCTGCCTGTACATGTACAGTCGGTCGATTGACTTTTCGCCCTCTGCACAGCATACTTTGATTCTACTAGTAGTATCATACAAGATCTGAAGATATTCTCTTCTACAAAACCCTTTTAATCTAACCTGATATAGCCAGATTGATCTTTTGCTATCACTTTGTGTCCGTTATCCATTAACTTTCATCACATGCCGAGCTTTTCTCATTCCAAAGGTTCGCTTTTCCAATTTTTCGGTGATAATAATTTTAATCCTTTTAACTAGCAATTGAAACTGTATGGACAAGCTGGAAAAAAATAACATTAAGTTTAGATATGTCGTTTCTATGGCAATTTACTATTGTCTTATCATATCACTCAATGAAAGTATCGTTAATAGATCCCTTTGATCCGAAAGCGAACTGTAAAGTTCGGTATGAATATCTTTTCCACAGAAACCGCTGAGCCAAGTTGAACCTATCCTTGTCGAGATAAACCTGGTTGGTTCAGTCATATCCGCATCGAATCTAAGATAAGCGCTTAAAGGGAATATAGTTTAAAATTTGATCTTATCTGACAAATCATTCAAACATTACCTTAGATACACCCGAGCCAATTGGAACAAACTTGGGTACGATAGTCATTGAATGGTCCCTTGTAAAGTAGTGTCTGTCATATCGTCATTTAATCAATGATGGCTTCCAACATTGTCCCTAAAGGTACATTTTAAGTGATCTTCTATGAAGTTACTGGACCAATTGGAGCAAACAATGGCTGTTCCCTTTCAAAATAATATTCATTACGTCTGCATGCATTCTTATGCGCGGGGAATTAGTCCAACGTTCGACGCTTTCCATTCAAACTTCTTCTACTCTGAAAATACTTTGACAATTTAACCCAACTTGATCAGAAGTCCCCTCTTAAACTAGGTTATGGTAGATTTACATCAAAGATGGTCGGCAGTCAAACATGATCGCAATAGTCATTGCATGGCTCCTGGATTATTCTGAATTAACATGGTTTAGTAATGATTTTGATTATGGGTAGCCTCGAGTTGAAATCTAACTTGGTAATTTGTTGTTTGGTAGATCATATCTGTTTGGAGTCAGTCTACATGTGAGCGACTTGGGTTCTTGAAAGCTTCTTGTAATGGTAGGTTAACACTGCTGATCAAAGCAACTCGACCGAACTCGATCTATGAATATTCATGAATATTCATCGATCGGGGCACTGATCTTGAATGCTCGTGTTCGGTCTACTAACCAAATCGGGGCGATCTTACTAACTCTGCTGAACTCGAGCTATGTTCCCGAATATTTTTGACATGCCAAAAAATATCGTGAAGAGGTCGTGTGCATTTGATGTTGAGAACAGGTCGGGAATTAATCGGGGTCTGATCGAGGTAGTCGTGAAGAGGTCGAAAGGGGATCGGTCTTGATCGAGTTTCAAAATTTTAGCCGATCATGCCGATTTCTACCCGATTTTAACTCGTTTGCTTCTCGATTTTTGCCGAGTCGCTTCCAGATTAACCCGATTAGTACTCGATCATTACTCGACTAACACGATTCTTTCTAAATAAGATCTTCCCGACCATGACCCGATTTTTTCCCGACCTGCTTCCGACTTTTACTCGACCACTCAAGACCTTTACTCGATTTAACACGACAGCATGTCATCTTTTTACAATAGCACAACATGAGGCTTTCAGGAGCCTAAGTGTCTCACTAGGGTCTTACTTCAGTTTTTAAAGGAACCATCCAATGACTATTGTGATCAAATTCGGCTGATGGTCATCTCTGATATGATGTGTATCTGCCGGATACTATCTCAAGTGGGGACAAGCCAAGGACTATTGTTTTCAATTTTGGCCAATTTGCAAGGTAGTTTCAGAGTAGAAGATATTTGAATGGATATCTAAGTAGGGTCGATTATTAAATTATGTTTCCCGTTGTCGGCCATCTTGGATTGCATGCAGGCAAGGTAGATTATATTTTAAAGGAATATTTTGACCAATTTAGGCTGCAACTGTTCCAGTGAAAATCCTTCTGGTACAATGTTAAACTTTGCCCTCCTTTTGACGGTCATCTTATAGTAGCTGACGATATAGTAGACACTAATGGACCATTCATTGACAATCGTAACAAGTTTGGTCTAATTGGCTTAGGGTTAAAGAGGTAACATTGAATGAGTTTTCTAATAAGATCAAATTTAAAACTATATTTCCAGCTTGCGATTATATTTGATTAGAAGCGGACATAACGTTTTTTTCACGTTGAAGCAATCGAGGTCTATCATGACTCGGCGGTTTCTGAGTAGAATATATGTGAATGCAAAGTTCATGGACAACGGACACAAAATAATGAAAAAAAAAAAAACTCAACCTGACTATATCAGAATTGTAGAAAAGAATATCAGATTGTGCATGCTACTAGTAGAATTAAAGGATGACATGCAGAAGGCTTAAATTCAACCGACCAGCTTTGCTGACATAATTTGAAATTGAATCAAGATGTACTCAATATAAACGCTTCAGAATCAGATTCACTAAATACATTTATTCAAGAATAAGATATTGTTTCTTCCGAGCAGGTTGGTACTCTTACCACAAGATATGATTCAAGCTAAATGACATCAGAAAATGCGATTTTGAACATTTGTAACATGTACTAGAAGATAAAAAAAATCTTTTAAGATTTGCACCGGGCAAATGATGTACCCAACATTTCTACAGAAAGCCGGTTAAAAGCTATGCATGGAAACTACTGTAAATCTGTTTACCACCGATATCTTTTGATGATATGTCTTCTGTTTTCTGTATTACAGTAACCCTACCTGTATTGTCAGGAAAATCACTCAGTCGCATTCTGACGCATGATGAGGAGGCTGACTTGCTAGTATGTTAAAGCGAACAGTGATTGTAAGAGCACTTTGCCAGTTTAATTGATGTTTGTTGACAATCCCGCACCCATGACCAATGAAGACATGGATGTAGCGTTGCTCGACAATTAGCAAAGAATTCCGCTTAAACCGGTGCTAGGGGCCGTCTTGAACTTACCATGAGGTATGAGCAAAGCTCATTGTTGAAGGCCTCATGGTGACTTCAAGATGAAGAACAACAATAAAAGCATTGTTCCTTTGCTTGTTTTTTATCATGTATTTATAGAGACTTTGTCTCATGTGCATTTACTCCATATCCCTTTTTTCAGCATTCATTACTCTATAATGATGACTTTGAAGCATTTGCTATTGTGTAACCCAAACTACGCGCCTTCTGTGTCAGATTCGCCTTCTCTGCTTCTCTAGATCTATCACAGTTATCTTTTCTTTGAAGCGTTAGCCACCTGGGCCACAAATTTTGCTGCTCCACCAATGCTGAACTGTTCCCTTAATCTAACATTTTATCCCCATATATACAAATGTACTAACAGGACAAAACTCGAGCACACTCGACCATTTCACGATCTTTTCCAGACCATGTCTAGTTAATCAAACACAAATCGGGTTATTATCTGGCTCAATCTGACAAAGTCTGGTTTGTCGAACAAGGGTCGGGCATAAGTCGTACGTTAATCGTAAAGAGATCGAGAATGATCGAGTGTTAGTCGGGTTAAATCGGTTAAAGGTCGAGTGGACGTCGTGAGCTAGCTCGATCAATGAATTTTATGAGGTTGATTGGGATAAAATACAATAGTGAAAAGAAGACAATTGATGAGAACAGGTCGGGAATCTATCGGGACCTGGTCGAGGTAATTGTGAAGAGGTCGTAAAGGGATCGGCACTAATCGAGTTTCAAATTTTAAGCAGATAATGCCGATTTCTACACGACATTATCTCAATCGCTTCTCGATCTATGCCGAGTTGCCTCCAGATCAACTCGATTGATACCCGAACATTACTCGACTAACACGATTCTTTCGTTTTTTTTATACAAGATATACCCCACCATTTCTCGATCTTTTATCTAACCGACCATTTTCCGATCTTTTCCCGACCTCAATCAGACCTTTACTCGACTACGCAAGACCTTTACTCGATTTAACACGCAGGTTTGTCTTTCAAAATAGTATCACAAGAGTCTTTCAAGAGCCCCAGTCGCTCACTTGGGGCATGCCTCCAATAATTTACCAAACAACATATTATTATTACCAAGTCTGATTTCACCTCCCAGCTATCCATATCCAAAAGGATACCCCGGGATTATTCACAAGCCTAATAGTCACACTTGTCTGACATGAAAAAATTACCTTGCGTTTTATAAAAAAATATGCTGTTTTCATCAAAATTTCAAACCTCTTAAAATACGGAGGCTTCATTTCGTGAATGGCACTCGGTAGATGTCCTTGGTACTGGATTTGGCCTCCTATTTCGATGTTTTTGGTAATGGGTACTTCTTTTTTTATTTCTTTTGAATTTTGGCTTTCCATATTATTTGATTCTAATGCTGCTGATGAAAGGTTACTCCTTGAACACGTGTACAGCATAACGACATTTACTGTTTTCATGCAACTTCGATATTTTTGAATTTCTAAATCATCACCCAAATATGTTGATTCAGAAATATCCAGTTTTTAAAGGAGGTATCAAGTTGCTAATGCGAACAAGTTTTGCTAGCGCCCATTATTGTGAATCTGCCGGTTACTAGTTTAAAAGGGGCCTAGCCAAGGATTATTGTTGTCAACTTTCGTCTGATTTGTAAAGTTGTTACAGAGTAGAGGGTCTCATCAGAGTCCAGTGTAAGACTGTGTCCCCCGGTGGGCCACTTTGAATTGCATGCAGATATAATTGATATTATTTTAAAGGGGAACATGCAAGCACTATTATGGCCAATTTTGGCTTCAAATGGCCCAGTGATTTCAAAGATCTATGAGAGTGTTTCAATAGGCATCATATTCCCAACTTGGGCCATCTTGATTAGATGACGATATGACAATAAATTAAATAAAAGACCATCCCAGGACTATCGTAACTAAGTTTGGTTCAAATGGGCTCAGGGGTTTCTGCAGTAATGTTCGAATCACTTTTTGTAATGAGATCCAATTTTCAAATGTATTCCCAGTTGGCAGCTATCTTGAATTAGATGCGGACATTACCACCATTTTTAATACCGAGGTTTATTGTAAGTTTGATTCCACTTGACGGCTTCTGAGAAGATATTGGAATGAAATGTTAATAAAGTAGGTGGGCTAAATGATATCAGACAGAGACCATTTTTAAAATTTATAAAATGTGCATTAGAAGATACATAATTAAAAGTTCTTCAAGGAAATTTGCTCAGGGCAAATGATGTACCAAATGGGCATTTTAACCAAATAGAAACTGGTTAACAGCTATATACTGAGATTAATATAAATTTAGTTATCATTGATATTATATGATGATATGTCTTCTGCTTTATATTTAAATCACTATCTGCGTTTGTCGTTTGTCTTTATTTTTGGTATTTTTATGCATTTTTTGGTGTATTGTGGCATGTGATTCTATTTTTTTTCGGAGATTGTTGTTGTTTCCTGTTATCTTCTCTTCACCAATTCAGTTTAGTCCTACATGTTATCATAAGGAAATTACATAGTTGCATTCTAACGCATTATGAGAAGGAGCACCTGCTAATATGTTAACGCGAAAATTATTTTTTTCTGTAATTATAGATCATCCGACTTTGTACCTTTTCTATTGTTTAACCCATACATCGCGCCTCTGTGTAAGATTTTTTATTTCCATTACAGTTATCGTCCTTTATTTGAAGTTAAAGTCGCATGGACTACAAATAAAGCTGCCCTACCGCTATTCTACTCTGTTTCAAGAATTTAACGTTTGATCCCTATGTTTATTAACAGGTCAAAACTCGAGCACACTCGAACATTCCACGATCTTTTCACGACCAGGTTTAGTTAATCATATACAAATCGGGTCATGATCTGGTTCAATCTGACGAAGTCTGGTTGGTCGAATAAAAGTCGGGTATAAGTTGTACGTTAATCGTTAGGGGATCGAAAATTATCGAGTGTGAGTCGTGTTTATACGGGTACAGGTCGATCGGACGTCGTGAGGTAGCTCGATCAATGAATTGATCGGGAAAATATAGCAAAGTCGGATTGGTCAAGTTGATCTGATCGGCTTTGTAAACCCAGCATTACAACAGAAATATGTACTGGGTTAAATTAACGATAAAATATGACTCAATTGAAAAACTCATTAAGATGAATCCATAATTGCTGATACAAGGCCTTCTCGAACCTACTGTGAACTAAGTTATATGTGAATCGAGTTTTTAATACGGATAAAGTAGGTGGAGAACATACGTTTATTTCTCAACAGAATGATTATCTCAGGTTTTCAAATTGAATTTTGAAATAAATTGTGAAATATTTAGTTAGTTTGGTCTTTATCTACAAGAAAGTAATATTTTGACGTCACAATTTTTCGTACATAAATAGGGAATTCAGTATTGTTTTTTAATATATTCTTTGAACATAATAATATATTGTGTATTCAAATAAGCAATTAACATGCACAACATTTTGAGCTCAAAAATGCAACATTGAAATCAGGAAATGGCTTCACAATGGTTTTTTTTTTTTTAAAAAAAGTCTTTTATCAGTAATATTTACTAGGAAAAAATCTTAACTTGCAAATACTTTGGTCTAAGATTTGGTAAATTATAAATAATTCAATTTTGTATGCCTATAAACATTACCTTTGATTGTATATTTGTTTATAATTAACAAACCAATCATTTTCCAGAATATGTATTGTTCTATCTAATCATTGATTTCTAGATTTCAGAGATTTTACAAAAAATAAAGTTTGAGGACACTAATAATCATGGGTCTTAGAACAGACAATGACCAAAATTTCATAAAGCTATTATAGAGTTTACTACTCAGCAATCCTGTTGGTGCAAAGTATAATCTTTGAGATATTAATAGAGAGTTTCTCCAGAGTTATTACAGAAGTTATGTCCGTTTAAGGGTAAAAAATGTTTAGAAGTATGTTAGTCGGTACAATTCCTCTGTCTTTGATCCTACAGCAAACAAACTTTACAAGCATACTAACCACAACGCCGGGTTTTGCATATCGTTTTTGGAATGTCTTGCTAATGTAACGAAAAGTTTTGGTCATTCACGACTATATACATTATATACAAATTAAGCCTTTTTGTACAGTCCTTTTGATCGCTGTTTGTAATCAGTTTTATTACTTAAAATTAAAAGAAATGGAATGTTTGGGGTGGAATGGGACATCATTTTGCTTTGTGTAAATGTTATATGTTGTTCCATCTTTCCTTCTCAGTAACTGTACATTACACCCACAGCTACTAGATGTTTCGAAGTGGGCTTCAACATCGAGTTAAATAACACACCTTCATCAAATAACGCACATTAAATAACGCACATTCAGTCATTCATTTATTTTCAAAGTAAGTGAGAACCGAACCGTCACTCCCAAACGAACAATCCAAGGACATAATTGGCAACGTCGGAAAAACAAAGAAACAAAGACACAACATGAGCACGGCACAGGAAAGAAAATGAAGACACACACCGGTGCACCGGTAGAGTATGCATCTCCTGCTTTTTATAAGACATCCGCCGTGTTGAACATGTCATCTCCGGTGGTAAAGTCAAATCCGGTAGAGGAAAAACAAACTTTAGTGGCAAAGAGAAAGATGTGTTGTCATATCCAATATCCCATGAAAATTCTGTTTAATGGAACCCCAGTTTTACTGCTTTGAATCAATGTTTACGGAATTTAAACATTTGTATTTGTGCATTTTCTGAAAAGGGGAATAAAGTCACCAGTGCACCCAGCATGGGATTCCAGGCCATTGTTTGCCCTTTTTGTCAATTTTGTCTAAACTTTGCACGAAATTATTTTTTTTTAAGAAAAAAGGGCATTTTCAAAAACCACCTACAGAATCTATCAATGAAAGTTGTGCAAGAAATTCTTCAAGCAATAAATTGTATGGTCGTATGGATAATGTTCCTTTTCTGGTTTGGCAAACAAATGCCAAGGCAAAAGGGCAACACGAAGAAAAATATAAAATTAAAAACAAATAATGAAACAGCGCAGAATTGGAGACAACATGACAAATATATAACAAAATAACGTAAATTGATAATAAAGCGTTGTCGATCTCAACCCAAAATGACACTACACTATTTTCGATATCAATTTCTTTAAAATGATGTTCATAATTGCAGAGAATCTGCCTCTTATGCTAGAGTCTATCATGGATATATTGTAGTTTATTTTTAGTCATTTCATATATTATATCTGTGTTGCAACTTGGATTGATTTCAATTTACGGAATACACATAACGAGGAAATACATTATATACCATAACATTATAAAATGAAAATATTATTACATCTCCTAGACATGAAATGCTTACTAGGCCACATCTGTATGCAAAAAAATGGAAAATAACATTTTAATGACTAAAAACCCGTAGTGACAAACTATAGTATAATTAACCCTTTTATATAAGATAGGGTGTTTTCAGTCGCTTTAAGGTAATTATAGATATAGTGTCAGCCTTCAATCACTAAACAAGACAGGGCATCTTGTTCACTATGAGATAGACTTTCACCCTTAAAACAAAGACCACTTCATATTCATTTTTGCCATTTTTTAAGTTTAGGGAAAAGAGTGTTTTATTTATCTGTTAGCTTAAGTATGTATTCTCCCGAGGTTTCAGTCTCGTTCAAATCTCGTTTATGAATAATTCTTAAAACTTATAAATGACATTTTTTATTGATATATATTAATAATGATCCTCCCAAATTGTGTCAAAAAATTATGTACCTACAGCCAGTAGTTTTCAAGAAATGGACAATTCTAATTTTTGACCACATTTGACCATCGATCTCTGTCAGAATTTAGCCGATTTTGGGGTTGGGGTGATAAAAATTAATTTTCAAGGAAAGTATTCAACTTATTCAAATGATTTCTTTTCTAAGTTCTTCAAGATATAGTTGTCTAACTATTTCAACAAAAAAAAATGGTAAGTTTTGACTGTGCAGTTGATGGAAATTTTGAAAAATCTAAATTTTTACAGATTTTACAAAGTGTTGAATTTGACCCCAAAAAGTAACATTTTCTTTCAAAACTTTCTGATATCATCACGGACCTATGTTTTTTATTAGTGATATTTCTTAAGACTCATGAGATCTAACAATCTGGAAACTTTGAGAGAAAACTTGATGCTAGAAATCCATATTTTAGCCAAAAATGGTGCCTAAATAGGCCAAAATTGATGAAATTTGCAAAAAAACGTCAAAAACAGGGGTTTTCAAATGACTGTAGCACAAAAAAATGCACACGGACATATGGCTTTCTCATCAAAAATGATTTTTTCATGGTCTTAGCATTATAAAAATCTAGGTTTCGGGAAAAACTTGATGCAGAAAAATTTTGACCCATCAGGAGAATACATCCTTAAATAATATCGCCATAGCCTTCCGAACCAGAAAAAACTCAATATAATACCGTCTTAACCTTTTCAGTAGACTAAGTCAATTTTTTCCATGTAATATCGCAATCCTGTGCAAATATTAATTAGCTGAATTTGACTGCATCTTTTTTCTCAACATTTTTTTAACATATTCTTCATACGATAGCTTAGGCCATGTGAATGATGAATCTCCCAATAATTGTGGTAACATCTTTGTGTAAGGATCGTATATTGTATAAAGTAGTTCTCGTGTTGCATTTAACATAGGTTCGTATTGCTTATCCCCCTTAGTTTTGTTCCGTATCATCGAATACAATACTTTATATCTTTCCATCTCTTTTGGAGATAAGGTGGCTGTAAAGGAAACAAAAACACGATGTATATTTAATTGTCTCTTTTATATCTTAAGCAAATAGTTCTACTCATTTATGTTAGGGGATTTCTGTGTGTGATTTTTAAACCTATGTAATAAAAACGCAAAAACTGAATCAAATTTGAGTTCTACATCAATATTTCGATAATTTTTGTCTTTTCATTGCAACTGAAATAAAAAAAAAAACCAATGAAAGAGCTTAAAGAGAACCGCGCATGTCTAAAACGTAACATCAAAATCACGAGCCTTGCACGAGGAATATACCCCTTACGTGTATGTTTCAGATTCTAATATGGCTCTTGTTAATCGTCAACCAGTATAATTCTCGATAACCATATACTTAGCACATGCTCAAATGATATCGGAATAAGAGTAAAATGGATGCAAAACAACTATGTTTTATTTTTTTTGTTTGTCTTAGTTTGTGAGGAAAATAAATGATTAGGACATGTTGTAACTTCATAAGGCCTTTCAAACACGTAAATGCGTATTGTTTTGCTTTCGATTTGGATTTTGAACATGCATCTTTTTGAAAATGTCAGATTGTGCATTATGACATCATAGATACAGAAAACAATGAAAACGGGAATTCCGCCTTCTCTTAGGTCACTTCAGAATGGAATATACCATTTTATTTCATATTAGAATCGAAATAATTCATGGCAGGTATATGGTTATTGTCATTTTAACTATGGACTGGACCTGCCCATAGTTAAATGACAATACCCATTTTCCTCGATGATTTTCATGTCCGGGAAAAAAAAATGTTTTCATTTCCGGGAATATTTATATATCCTTTCCGGGATTTTTATAATATGAAATTTCCACTTATATACATCATTTCCGGGAATTCAAAAAAGACAACTATACCTTAGCAAGATATAAAATAAAAATCTACCCAGTCCATGTTCATATAACATTTAAGTCCTATTCTGCAAGAGGGTTTAGAGCAGAATCCAATTTGAAGATGAAATCCATCCTATTTAACGTAGTGAATTTAGCATTTTGTAATATTCACATGTCTAAAAATGCGTAATTACTTGGTCCATAATCTTTTTTTTGGTTGTGTTCACCACGGGAGATTGAAGGAGGACTATGACAGATAACATTTTGAAATATACCTACCATGAAATATTTTTTTTAAACAATATCTATTATTTCTTCCTCAAATAATTGGTTATCGGAGCAACACCGAAGTAATGACTGTACCATCGATTCAGTTTAGTAAAAAAAAAACCTGCCAGTAAATTTGAGTTTTGCAGATAGTCATTTAAACAACTAAACGTCTGTGTGTGTTTTCAATTCAAATAGATATTAAATATTAAGAAAATAAATCAACTCATTTAAAAGTTCTGAAAGAGAACACATATAAAAATTCACAACTACAAAAACATTTTCCTTTGAAAAATTGCTTATCACATGAGTACATAATTTACTAACCTAAGCCAAGAAACTTAAAAATTCTGTTTAATGTTTCAGCTTGAGTTTTGACATAATCTTCCATTTTGATGAATATAAACTGTTCCCTAGGAAACACGTCAAGCCACTCTTTGATGTAAAGGTAATACATACTATTCATAAGTCTTACCTATAGTTAAATAAAGAAAAATAAAACGAAAATACCAAAAGTACAAACTATTCATTTGTTTTAACTAAAAAAAGAAAAACTAATACATAAAATACATACACTATTCATAAGTAGTACAACAAGATCATGAAGAAATGTTAATCAAATATTTAGTTAACCTTGAATCAAATGTTTGAATGTGTAGTTCGATATTTTGTCAATGAATTCCATGTATTATGTCTTTGGTCTTCAGAATTAAGTGACGTACCTGGGCATTGATTTGTGTAATTCACGTACGGTTGTTCCTTTGGTATTTTACTACCGTTGTTTTGAGGTATATTCAAACCATAGTTAAGGGATTTCCGTAAAATTGTTTGGATTTCTTAAAGAAGAAAGCTGCAGAATCAATTCCCAGCATAATTAAAATTTTAGATTTGCGTTTTAGTCTGTCATAAATGCACTTTTGATCTTGTTTGCGATTTTAGTGGCCTCTATTTATGGAAGATGCTTACTCTACCAGTGCACCTGATCTCGGTTTTTATTGGGTCAATATTGTTCATCTGTTTGTGTGCCTTCCTTTTTCTTTTCTGTCCCGTACTCATGTGGTGTCTTGTTTCTTGGTGTTTCCGATGTCGTTGTCCATGGGTTGTTCGTTTTTTTACTGACAGTTCGATTCTCACTTACTTTACTGTGGATCTGCGATTTGCTCATGAAAGATTTGCAATATATACACATAATATATGTCGATGTATACAACTTACTCGGCTTGAAGTAGATGCCCTTAAGTCTTTGTCTAACACACACAATCTATCACCCATCTTTGCCCTACAAGCCAAAAACTTCTCTATTGCAAACACCATAGATTCATGAAACGCATTGTTGTCGTATTTTTCATCTTTGTTGAAAAAATGATAGCTTGAATACATTCTGAAAATTTGAATAAAGTAAAATAGTAACCTGTCTATAATTTGAAAAATTAATAAAAAATTTGTATGTACATTTAACTTTAACTGAAGAACAAAATACCGAAGTTACTGTTAATTTTGATTCTGCATATGCACATTTCGACAACTTTTGTCTCTTCAGTGCAGATAAATTCGAAACATTTGGAAGTCCATAAACCGAAATACGTGTAAAGCTGACAGAGAACAAATAACCAAAAGGATCTAAATGGAAAAGCCAAAAGTCAGCTAAGGACAAAGCTATGCACAAGAGAGATCTTTGACTTTATGGTCTTCCAAACTTTTAGATTTTATCTGTACTGAGACATAAGTTGTCGAAATGCGCATATGCAGAATCAAAATTCACAGTAACTTCGATATTTAGTTATTCGACAACTTATGTCTCTTCAGTGCAGATATAATTAAAACACTTAGAAATCAATAAACCGAAATATATGTAAAAGCTAATAGAGAACAAATTACCAATAGGATTTACAAAGGAAAGCCAAAACTCAGCTAAGGAGAGAGCTATGCATGAGGGAGATACTCCTTAGTTTTAAACAAAATTTTCTGAAATTTATATATTGCATGTTTCCAAAAAGGTACCATGACACTGAAATTGACGTTTTTAATAGCTAAGAAGTGTCTTTTTTGCCTAATGTTGCTTTATTCCTGTAAACGATTCGATGTATATACTGTTCGAGTTTAGCAGCGACGGCGGGTCCAGCCTTCGGAGTAACGAGGATGCAAATGGGATTTAAGAAAAGGGAAATTCCAGGCTATATTTTACAATGTCTGAACTTTTTACGCTATCTTTTAACATTTTCCACCTAACGCTCCTCCTTCATTGCCAAAATATTTGGAAGTCCATAACTGAAAAACATGTACGTGTAAAGCTGATAGAGAACAATGACCAAAAGGATCTAAATGGAAAAACCAAAACCCGGCTAAGGACAGATCTATACATGAGGGAGATACTTCTTAGTTTTAAACATAATTTTGTAAAATTTAGATTTTACAAATTTCAAAACAAAATCTGTTTTCGGGTCAGCACCGAAGTACTGACTA
>MJUU01024942.1:44866-77869 GCA_002080025.1 Modiolus philippinarum
CCCCCATTTTTTATTTTGGAATTCGAAAGATCTGTATGAGTACTTGTTATTTTCAGGACCCTCGGGATGAAAAAAATCCTTCGTCTATTTTTAGTTTATCGCTAAACAGGGGAACCCCCCTATGGAAAATGCATTGTAAATAATTGCGCACTTGTAACCTATACATATGTTCTTTGGAGGTCGCCAAGAGTTATGTTCCTTTGGTCACTTATTTCAATTTTTTCAGTTAGCGTCAACAAATATATCTAGATACTGCATTAGTTTTCCTGAAAATATTCTTCACTAACAGTTGCTTGAAAGATCGATGTACGTACTGTTGAGAGTCTTATCATGCTTATAGTTACCTCAAGATGTAAATCAGTATTTTGTTGTTGTATACCCTTTTGATACCAGAATGCAATTAAGTCTCTGTGTTGTTAAAGGTAAAAAGTAAAATATATTTAGGTTAAAAATCAATAAGTTTAGATTGTGATTAAAAATTTCATGTAATTTAAAAATATATTAATTTTTGACCCCAAAAATATCTCATCACAATAAAAACTTATGTTGATCTCGTCAACCATAGATAACCCATGAAAACTTCCGGTTTGTTTCCAATGGGGGTCCTTCAAAAATAAGTATAAACGTAATTTAATTTATTTAGATATTTCTAAGGTCAAAGTATTAATAGCAGGCGAAAATGGTAGTGCAGTTGGTCTTTAAGGATGGTCACTCATCAAGTTTATTATATCAAGGATTTTAAATTATCATTTTTATTTATCGGAATATGGATCATACATCATTTTCAGCAAAAAATATTGATAGGTCAGTGTGGCTGTTTTTGAGATTTAAACGCCTGAAATTTTGGCAGGACTTTCATTCAATTGCATTAAGGTAATTAACCTTTGAAATGCAAGAATTTCATCAAACCTCGTCAGAAGTCTATTGAAGTTGTATACTATCATATTTTGAAAAGAAAAGTGGGGGTCAGTGGGCAAAATTTTCCAATGCATAATAATGGATAAAATAAGAGAATTCCGAAAGTCCAAGACAGTTTCAAAAACCTGAGGAGTGACCATCCTTAAGGTGGATTCAATGTGATATCAGTTCTTCCTTATATCAAGTAAGTGACATTTCATTTCCTTTTTAAATCGAGCCATGTTGGTGATCGATTTGATGGAATCAGGAAGTGAGTTCCAATCTTGGATAGCGTTATAAAAATGATGTTGATTATGTGTCTTTAATTTTAGGTATTACAAAATTAAAGGGACTTGATATGGTGTTCATTTATATTTACAAAGTTGTTTTTTAGATATGATGGACATTTATTATTAAAGATTGTATGTGCGTGGTTCAGTCTTAATTGTTTTACTCTTTGCTCCACGATCAGATATCTCAAACTTTTTAATTCCGGTGTTCCCGTCATCTCTCTTGGTCCCAAGTTTTTGATGAATCTTACTGTTTTATTTTGAGTCACTTGTAGTTTTTGTTTTAAAGATTTNATGGATAATGTTTTCATTGTTTCCGATGACAGACAATTCGCTTTACTATATATAAATTTTAAACGAGAGTTAACTTTCTTAATGATAGAGTTTGCAGTTTTTTCACCAGATAAATTTTGATCAATTTCAATACCCATATATTTAATGCTGCTCTGTGATTTTATAACATGACCATTACAATTAATTTGAAATTCCAATATTTTTGTTAATTTCCGCTTTGGTCCAAAGAGTATGCACTCAGTTTTACCAAAGTGGAGAGATAATTTGTTGTCAACAAGCCACAAGCTACATGATTCAAGTTCTTTGCCGAGATTGTCGGTTTTAAAATCAAGATCCTTATGTGAAAATAAAATAGTACTGTCATTGGCATACAAAAGAAGTTTACAATCAGGATTGATGCTGATGACCATATCATAATCATTCACGTAACAAAGAAAGAGCAAAGGGCCTAGAATACTACCCTGTGGAACACCACAAGCAATATTGGAACACGTAGATTCTGTGCCATTCACGTTTAGCAGTTGACTTCGTCCTGTTAAATACGATTCAAACCATTTAACACTTTTCACACCCATTGCATGAAGTTTACTGCATAGGATCTGATCATCCACAGTATCAAAAGCCTTTTGAAGATCTATCATCACCATGCCTGTACATAAACCTTTAGCTGTTTGTGTTTTGATATGATCAAAAAGATGAACAAGACATGTGTGAGTTGAATAATCGCTTCTAAAACCTGATTGAAATTCGTATAATAAATTATTTTTGATTAAATGATCTTCCAACAGTTTATATACTGATTTTTCTCAGAGTTTCGATATTATATACAATATACTAACTGGTCTGTAATTTCCGACTTCAGTTCTACTGTCTTTTTATATAATTGTTTGACCCGTGCAGATTTTAATTCATCGGGAACAATGCCGCTCGTTATAGATTGATTGATAATGTTGTGTCGAATACAGTTCATAGAAAGTTATTGTATTTCTTCCATTGTTTTCGTTAAAAAAGTACCAGGCAAAGTGAATTGGTGCGGTGGCACATGTATAATTTTAATACAATTAACAAAGAAAACGTCAGTTTGATGTGTTATTTTGCTATTCTGAGTTATCAGCGTCCAAAAAAAAGTTACATTGTACAGTGAAAGGTACGGGAAAATTTTCCTGCCATTTTATACCCACCACTTTATCGGGCGGTATATAGTGATCATGGTGTCTGTTCGTTCGTTTGTCCGTTCGTTCGTTCGTTCGTCCTTCTGTTCGTTATTCCGTCCGCCATAGGGTACACACTTTGTGGCGACAAATCCTCCTAGACTACTTGGTGAAATTTAATGAAACTTTCACAGAATGTTCAGTACACATTGCCATTGTGCACCATTTATTTAAAATTTTGATTTGATTTTTTGTGGGGTAGCGGGGGTATATATTTGTTCACAGTTTTTCTAGTTTTCTCCATGTAACCAGCCGAAAATTATTTAGAGACCTAACACATGTTCTAATGTAAAAACTTTTTGGGATGTGTTTTTATGACCAAATGAATACACCTAAACCAAAAATACAGAATCAAAATTTTTTGATGTGCCGCCAATACCCCAACTCTTAGCTGGAATACTACTTAATTAATTTAGTGTGTATTGCTATTTTAACGAAAGAAAAGACGTGGAGAAAAATGCAGAAGTATGAAATGATTTTTGTTTTTAATTTTATATTTGCTATGTTTCAAAAATCCTCCAGTTTGCGAAAGTGGGAAATTTAAAACAAATTAGGAAAATGAATGTCTTCATCTTGACGATTAGGACTTTCTGTAAACATTCAAAACATCACTGGACTAATAATTGTGTTATTTTACACTATATGTTTTCACCTGTTATCTTGCTATGGCGTCCATTTTGATCTTCACTCTTTTCAATGATCTTCGCAGCATTTGAGAAATAATTTATATACTCTTTAAAGGTTTTTCGTTTTCCTCCGACGTATGGAGGTTTCCATTTTGATCCTACAATTTAAAAGTAAACAAATGAGCCATGAAAAATTACACAAATAAATAAAAGAAGATTTTAGGAAACACTTGCAATGGCCGAATATTACGATGATAGACGACAAAGCTGTATATTTTGGGATAAACGAGGAAAAAACATGTGTAGTACCTGATATACTGGCTCATTGTCATCGTTAATATTTTATATGGATGTTTAAGAAATAAATTGCTGGTAGCTTCAATATATATGCTGATTTTACTACGGGGTGACCTTTTATGAAGAATATTTTACAATGAGCGACAGTAAGAAATCTAGCAGAAAAGTAAAACAGTTCCTATGAAAAATTAGATTAAAATCAGTTTATTACTGGGTAGGATTTTAGTATCCTCTTGTTGTTGTAAGGCTCAGTTGTACAGTCATGATAAACTAATCCGTTTTGGATTCGAAGCCAGAGATGTTTCTTGATATTGCCTGCCTCAGAATCCCTTATCAACAATGTATAGTTTACTTGGGGATTTTTTTTCAAGGATCCTACATACCTGTCAGACCAAGATTCCACCACGTGATTGATTTACTTTTTCCACCGATTCCATTTATTGGTACTACTTCTGGATGCCGTATTAATCTAGAAAACAAATCACTGGTAGCACATTTGGACATTCCAATCTGTAGAAAGTAGGGTGCACATGACAACTGGTCTGGACTATCTTCCGGATGCCAACACGGATTTTTGTAATTCGACAAAAAATTCAATGGTTTCTGAAATTTGAAATTAAAAACCCATATGACTTACGAAAGGATAAACCAATTTTAAAAAGTTTTGAATGAAAACTTCTATTAATATAAAACATCTTTTAAAAAAAAATCTGAAACATTTTGTACTAATTAAAAGTGACAACAAAAGTCCGAATCGATCAAAGGAAGAGACCAGTAAGGAAAATCCGTATAACATTCGACTGAATCAGGGGAAAACAATCCGACACAGAACATTTATGGCAAGCCATCATATTCCCGACTTGGAACGGGCATTTTATAAATAAAATGGTGGGTTAAACCAGGTTTATTGATGCATCAACCTCCCGCTTATTGAGTTTATCGTTTCTGTTCATAATATAAACGTTGCTTAAATTGTTCAATGGAAATATGAGGAATACACTTTTCGGTAACGGAATTTTTATCAGATTGTTACAAGCCAAGGTAAAGGTCACGATGTTTAATATTTTGGTATCACCTAAAAGGCTTTACCACAAAAATATACATAAATTTTTGAAAATCCTTAGAATTACCATTCAAAGGATATACCCAATGTTAATGTTATTATGCATTTGTTCACATATCAAGGTCAAGGTCACAGGGCTTGCTACCAACTTAAAGGTCTTGCGATAAGAAATATATACTAGTATATGAAATACAAAAATCCTATCTTTTAACATTCCAAAGCTACATCTAATGTTATTTCAAAAGATACATCGTAGGTTGATTTTTCAAAAACTTTTTCCTAAAAGATGGTTACATGCTAAGGTAAAGGTCACCAGGTCAAATATGCTGGTACCGTTTGAAATGTCTTGACAAAAGAATAATAATATGAAAGCCCTATCATTTATATCAAATGTTGAAGTTTTTTCAGACAAACAGACAGAAAGACCAAAAAATATATACGTCCCGAATCGATGATTCTTTGGGGCATTAACAGTCGTTTAAAATGAATAATTTTGTATTTGATATTGCAAAGTTCAATAAAATCGTTGAAAAAGTTGAAATATGTAATTGAGATTGCCCCTTCATGCCTCTGAATCTCTCTATCTAAAAAGTAAATCCGTATTTATGGCTTTCCCTCTCAAACTTTTCATTAGAATCATAATAGGTACGATTCCACTTTGAACACTTACCATGCACAAAATATCGTCTGTAGAAAAAGCAGGCGTTTTCTCCGGACAAACCAATGTGTTGCCGCTGTTGTTTATGATTTTGCCAGGCAGTGTGACTTTTACATCTCTGCTTGCTTGTGATGGCATCCATGTTAGTGTTGGAATACTTTAAAACATAAGGAATAATATAAATTGATTATTGTCTAAACCCCAAAAAATTACCATTTGTTTGCTAGTCAGCATTGTCCTTCGACTTCATCGGGTCAATTAATTTCGAATTCACATTACATGTCCGTAGGCCATATCTTTATTATTATTTTTTCTTGTTTCTTGCTTTTTTATGGTGTCACAAAACTGGTGTCGTTTATTCT
Organism: Modiolus philippinarum; assembly: GCA_002080025.1. Classification (NCBI taxonomy): domain Eukaryota; kingdom Metazoa; phylum Mollusca; class Bivalvia; order Mytilida; family Modiolidae; genus Modiolus; species Modiolus philippinarum. Next base: position 50,565 of record MJUU01024942.1, read on the forward strand.
AATTGTTTTGCGGATAATCATAATTATAAAATTGTCTAATTGTGCAACAGAAGCAGTACAGGTGAATAAATACATGAATTCACCTGCTGAAGTTGTATTAACTGCATGACGTCATAAGGTACTGTACAATATAAAAAAATCAAAGTACTGAAGTACTGTTTAGTCGCAAAATCGGTTATCATGGGTTAGCATGTCTTCCAAATAAATAATGTATTTTGTATTTTGGGTGACTCTGAAAGAACAAGAGCCTTTTTGAGGTGTGTATTTTCTGCGGACATGGGTATTATAATGGACAGTTGCAAGCCTTATCACAACAGTACATTTTATAGACATAGGTATATGACTGTCCTTATGCCAGATTTCTATGGAAAACTCTGTACCAGAGCTCTAACTCAGCTTTTGGAAATTTTGTAGACGGACTAACACATCTAATCTAAGATATTTACATAAACAAGTCTCTTAACCCAAGTTAGCAAGAAATCCTCAACAGGAACTGTATTAATCAGCTTAATATATCGGTAATCAAAGATCGGGTCAACTTATCTGGTATCTGGAAAATGCAAGTCAAACTGACTAAATTCTCAGCTGTAGAAGTTTTAGTATCGAAGAAACTCATTGCGACGTGCAAATGCATATTGCTCGTTGTTAAAATTCATTGTCAATCAAAAACGGCATTAAACAAAAAAATACCGAGGTTACTGTAAAACTAGTCTCTACATATGGCCATTTCGACAATTTATGTTTCTTCAGTACAGATAAAATCTAAACATTTGGAAGACCATTAACTCAAAGATGCTAAAAACCTGAAAGAGATCAAAGAACCAAATATGATCTAAATTGCTAAGGATAGAGCTTGAGATGAGTGAGATACTCCTTAGTTTCAACAAAATTTACAAAACGTTTGATATTGGAAGTTTCCAAATAAAATCGAATCATTTTTGCTTTTCACTGTAAAAATAAAGAAAGAAAATTTTCCCCAAACAAGAGATTAAGATCCGAAATCGATGGAAGACAAGACCACAGAATTAAAAACATTTTAATCATCTTCCTGTTTTATGCGCTTTGCTGTCCATTTTAAAGTCATTAGCACTGAGTAGAGTGAACACGACATTATACATAATTTTATTTGGATTGCATGTTAAATGTGCTGTAAAACCATGACGGTAACTTCATTTTTAGAGTTGAATATCTTGCTAGGGATTATATATCATGTACATATACATGTGCATATATCATGCCGAGACGCGCATTCCCGTGCAAAAGATTGCATTACATCTTGTATAGGCGAAGATCACTTTTCCTCCCAACAATATCACCAAGATGATTCAGTTGTAGTAAAATCAAATATTGTTCATATGACATTTTACTTTACGCCAATTTGCTATTTTATGAAATTTTTGAATTTTATTTGATACACCCTCTGATAAAGGAAAACGTTTAATCATTTTCACAGAAAAATAGTAAGTTTAAAATAACAGGGATCCTTAGATGGTATTTACTGTCTTAAGTATCAACGGCAATGATGTTCCGGACGATTTGAAATCACTCGTTACGGAATGATATCTATTTCTAATGATGCATGCTAATTTCAATTACGTAACCCAAATTAGCCTTAACATGTGAAGGTCAGTCAAAATAAGTAAATAGCATGAATATGGCTGAAAAAACATCTGCGTCCGAACTCTCAAGAACAATATGTGACATGTGTGTGTGTGTGTAGGAGGAGGAAGTCGAAAGCAGCTTTAAGTATGCTGATGTGCAGGATGCACAAATCAAATACCGGTAATTACAATTGAACAAATAATCTATCAATTTTCATCGGATTTAATTTTAAAATGAAGCCAGTTTTTTTTTTCACCGTTTCATAGTTATAGTTACACACAACCGATTAACTGATGAATGTACAGAAATACATGACCCAGAAATATTCCTAGCTGCTGAATATGATCCGTTACACACGACCGATTAACTGATGAAGTGTGGGTTACTTGTCATACTATCTACACGTTGTATAAGTAGAACTATTTTATTATTTATCCGCGTTGGTGATGATTCTTCCGCGGCTTCATAGCATGATCTACCAATATACTCCCAAATGGTTATAATATTCCATTTCAATGAAAAGCGTATTCACCTTGTCAAAAGGCCATAATTATATATTAAATGAAACATAAAAGATTGAGTAAGTCTTTTGTTGGAGAATCGCTTATTGCATATTGTTCAGAAACAAGCATTTTCTATGATCTCTGTATGTTTGTAAAATTTGTCCTTGTTGTCGAATTGCCATCTGCAGAAAATAATTTAAAAGTGGCTTCGGTATCTTATTTTTTTTTTGTTGACCATTCATACTCCATGTTACATTTTTCGACTTTACTGTGGACAATTCAACAAATAGTCTATATGTTAATATTGTGATATAGTTCTTAACTGCCACAAATAAACAATTTGTACACACATAATTAGTTTGCATACTGTTGTCTCATTTACACCGGACTTTTCACATACATTGTTATGGGTGCTACATGTGGAGCAAACTTGCTTACCCTTCCGGAGCACCTGATTTTGAGGGATTCACACTGTTGGTGCTTTATTTTTGTGGCGTTCCTATTATGGTCTGTTCGTTTTGTCATCGCCGCTGTGTGTGATCTTTACATTGTCATATATTCTGGAGTATGATTTTTAATACTTCAGTATATTCATTTGGAAATATACAAATAAGTTTAATCCAATATCATTTTTCTTGTCTTTTTGATCCTTATCGAAAATTAATACAGAAATTTGTAGTACTTAAAAGATAAATAATGATTAGAATGAAGTTTCGGGGCTAATACGAATCATTCTGTCCGACTACCCGTCAGTACTTCTTGTAAACATAACTCTCAACAACCACCTTAATGAAACATACACAAAGGAAGTACACTTTATGTACATGGAGGAATAGTCAATTGCTCTATGCCATCAAAGGGAGATAATTTGATATCTTCTAGATAACTTCTACAAAATTACTCTTAAACCATATGAAGGATTTTGATGAAACGTTATACAAACGTTGGACACTTTATGAAGATGTCAAAAATGGGAGATAACTTGAACTATCCCATATTAAAAGGACATGGGAGATCCTTCTGTGACATTGTCACAATCACCATTAGTTAATACTGATATAAACGCCAAATAACACCTCAAATCGAAAAAAGGAATCTTTTTGGAATAAAATGTGGATTCTTAACAAAATCAACCCACGATTTCGCATCCAGTTTATCAAGGACAGGGCTTTTATTCCTGTTTACATCTTAATGTTTTCTAGTCCAACTTGTCGCTATTTATTATTAGACTGATTATAATTAATACAGATTCTTATTACTAGTTATTACTGAGACTGATTTGTAATTAATTCTGATACAGACTTCTACTAAAAATAGTTCTAATTACTAAATAATACTTATACCTTATTGAGGTTGGTAGCAGTTTTAGCTTCAATGGTGATTTCCAGAGAGCAAATGCTAAGATAGCACAGATAACAATCAGTATCACTACTACGCATTTTTTAGTTAGATGCATGTTATATGGAAGTCAATATTCCTTATATTTAATAATTGTAATGTACTATCCTAAATCTTTTATTATATAAAAAATCAAAATCATTTAAATAAACAACTTTATTGAATGGCCAGACAGTAAAACGAAATTAAAACAAATTGAATACTACGTAACATTTTAAATCTCTGTAATTCTTTACATCAATATATAGGGGCTTTATTATTATCAACACTTTATGATCCTTTATGTTACGGATCAGGACATTCACAGCAAAACAGTTAAACGTTATTAAAACCCTTTTCAAATAAAAAATGTAAAAAAAAATTCATGTTCCACAGAAAAATTGAGGCGCTGTCGTTTTAACGTGTGTGAAAACTGCAAGTTCTGGAGTCCGTAAAGAAGAAATTTACATTCATTTCCGGTGTGAACTAGAATTGCAAGTTCCGGTTTCATGAGATGCTTGGACACCCAGTCTTTGAATTGAGATTAGAAACCGATGATTACAAAAGGGAAATCCGAATAAAAAATAACATTTAAGAGTAAACCGTTCACTTAGTATTAAAAAGAAAAGATAACAATATTTGAAAATTTTGATCAGTAAAATAAGAGATTTCAAGATGGTGACTTCAAGATGAAGAACAACAATAAAAAGGGTTGTTCCATTGCTTGCTTGGTAGAGACTTGTCTCATGTGCATTTTCTCCATATCCCTTCATCGATTATTGATTTATCTGAGGATGCTTTTTTATCCGTGAACTCGATTATGTAAATAATAAACATTTAAATTTATTACCGGTTCCCCTGGGAGCCGGTATAAATAATCAGTCGCCGGAAGTTAGCCTGGGAAGAATACTTTCTGAACTTGTATGGGCTAAAAATGACAAAATAAATGAAATAAATGGGTTTAGAACTGTTCCTTGATTGGTCTAAAGTTACAACAATGTAAAGTATGTTCAACGATCCCATAATAAAACATTGCTGGATCGTTTTTTTATAATCAACATAGTAGGTCGTTTCGAACTCTGGATCGTTTTTACAATCATCATAGTAGGTCGTTTCGAACTCAATGGTATAGTGTAGAAAGTGTGTAATGAAATGACTCTGAGAAGAAGAGACATGCTTCCAAATCTTGTAAAAGGTGTTAATTCAGTTCAAAATTTCACGATTAGTTCTGTTACCAGAAACACATTTAATAATTTTCGGGTTAAGGAGATTTTTGCTAACTTGAATCATTACAGTAAAATGAAATTCCAACGGTAAAGTGTTTATTATTCTGTTTGACATGATAACCAAACCTTGTCACAATAGTCTTTATGTGNNNNTCCCCGCAAAGAATTTATCCAAGATGGCTGCCAGCAGGGAACATAGTGTCTTTTTATATCTTAGAATTCAAAAAAAAAAAAAATAAATAAAAATAAAAAAACAAATAAATAAATAAAAATTCCGGTCTCAGGAAAAATCATGTTGAAATCTTATTATGATATGGGATCTGGAACTGTCAACATCAAATGAAAAGATTAGGATAGTAGCTCGCCTTGGATGCTTCTATAAAAAACAACATTTTTTTTTCACACATTAAGCAACGACTGTGACTTAACATTGACAGTGTGCACGCATGTAGAATATGCAATCCCTTCGAAAGTTTAATCACTGTTATAATGATTTGATTTTTTTGCGTTCTTGTTCATTTCTGTTTCTTTGTTTCATCTTTGTGTTGTGTCTGTATTATTCACATGAGATCACATTGGATGTGATTCTATCCGAAGATGTATTTTGAATACATGAACTGTAATGAGCACACATAAAAGTTTTGTTTTGTTTTGTTTTTTTTTTTCAAATCCGTCAAAAATTATTTTACTAGGAAATTACAATATCTACATTTTTGAAAAATTTTCTTGAAACAAAAGAATATCTCCCTGTCCTCAGTCCGATTTAGGTTGTTAATTTAGTTGTTTTTGTTTATTGTTTTGTATCAGATTTCACAACTTCGTTTTATCAATTGCCTCCCTATGTTATAATTTGATCTGCAATAAAAAGACAGAAACTGTCGAAGTGGCCATATACAAAAGCTACATTTACAGTAATTGGTATTTTGTTATTTAGAAAAAAANTATATATATATATATATATATATATACTTTAAAACAGATCTCACACTTGCATTTTGAACTTTTGAATGACATTTAACTTTCTTTTGCAAGTCTTTCATCAATTTCATACCCGACTGCTACGCGCGCGGTTGACTTTGAACATAGAACTAATTTAGGACGACCTTATTAATAGTAAGTTGGCATACTAATGAGCACCAATTGTGATCCTCTACTTGCAGACTTGTTTTATAATCCTACGAGACTAAATTTTTTCAGGGACTCGTAAAATGCCTGATCCTTCAATCTCACCTATATATTGATCATGCTCTTTCCATCAATAACGCATCTTTTACTTAATTGATCTTTTACTACATTGATACATCCGCCAGAACTAGAGATAAAGAAAACGGAAGAAAACACTAGATCTACGTCTTCTTTAGACTTACATCTCGAATTTCACGAAAATGGCCATCTCAGGTCTAACATTTAAGACAAAAGGGACGATTTTTATTTCAAAATAATCAATTTCCCTAACATGGACAGTAATATTCTCATTTCTCCTACCTACGGAATGTATGTTTCCAGTTGATTAGTTACGCGAGAGCTTGCACAAATTATACAGTCTTTTTCATTAGAAATAATTATCTCCGTGACTGCTTTATTCATCAAGGCTTCAAACATTCCTTCTAAAACGATCATTAAAAAGTTCTTTAGTCTGGTGGAAAAATTTGAAGTTTCGGTCCAAACTCGGATTCAAGATTCTTTTTTTTTAACTTAGCACTGGGGTGATCATTTCTTTTAACTGTCTACCACCTTTCAATACAATTGCTGTTGAATTGCTTCCGGACAATATCTGTGTTGTCTTGTATATCACACTGTTATTTTTAATTTTGTCTTTGTGATATAGACTTTTTGTCGTTATATCTGAGTACAAAGAAATAAATATGTGTTTTCAAACTTTCTCCTTGGTCTTGTTGAAGGATTAGAAAAGTAACCTACACCATCAATTTTAATTTTAAAGTTTTATCTGAGGGTTAGAGAATGAGCAACCCAACAGATTTTTCACAACATCAATTTTACTTAGTACTGGAAAGAACATTTTACCAACTAACGACCAGTCAAAGGAAGTTGCTGTTGAGTTAAAATTGTTTCTTGATACTGTCGTGGGAGGTCTGGTGCGCCATAAGAATAGTTTAATAAAGAAAAAAGAAGGGAAACGCGGAATGTGTCAAAGAGGAGTAAGCCACCATAAGATCTTCAATGAACGGTGAAGAAACCCCAAACCCAACGGCAGGTCGGAGTCGGCCCCTAAATAAAGAGTAATCAAGTTCAGCGAAATAATCATCATCCTAGACTCCTATAGACATAAAGTAAACTAACTAGAAAACAGACAAGACACGCAAAGGCTTAATAAATTTCCGACCTAGGATAGGCACAAACCTGCTGTGGCGGGGTTAAACTAGTTTTATTGGGCCCAAACCTCCCCCCCCCCATTAGCCAATGTGATAAATAAAAAAAAACAATCGTAACAACAGTAAAATTCATTTGGCAACAGGACTGAGTCAATTGTGAAAAATGAAACTGAAAGAACTAAATACTTGACATTTAATATGAATTAAATAACAGCTAAATAGATGATTTTATTTTAACAGTTTTCAATAAATTGATAAAAACCTCAATATAAACTACATAAGTGTAAACTATAATTTTATTCAGAATGATTGTGAGTGTCATAAAGCTTTTATGCTTTGTCAAGAGTCAATGAAATAAAGGTAGAGAATCCACTTCTTTACTTCTAACGTGAAAATTGCAACAAGTAAATATTTTTTTTTTTCAGGTAGAATGTAAACATGTTACTTAATTGGTGGAGACTTGAATGTCTTGATTGTCATGGGACCTCTACACCTCGTGCAAGGTAGACAGAAGTGTGTATTTGCTTTATTAGTTTAGTTTGCTTTGATCCTTCTTTATATAAAAACTAGAGTTACTGTGGCCTAGTGGGCCACGGATACCCCCCGCCCCCGCCTCTTCCTGCATTTTCTTTAACGTCTAAAAACAGGAATTATTGGAAAACAAAATACAAAGTGCACATCTAAAATATGTAATTAAGCTCCTGCATAAGTTTCAAGAAATTCTGATCAGTGGTTTAGGAGGAGTGGATACCATGTGGTCACCATATGGATTGCATTGAGCTAAAATGACAAAGTCCAAAACATGTAAAAAGGAATTATTGGAAAACGAAAAGCGTAGTGCATGTCTACAATATGTAATTAAGCTCCTGCATAAGTTTCATAAAATTCTGGTCTGTGGTTTAGGAGGAGTAATGGATACCATGTGGTCACCAAATGGTTTCCATTGAGCTAAAATTACAAAGTCCAAAACATGTAAAAAATCTGGAAAAAGTGAATTATTGGAAAAGGAAAAGCGTAATGCACATCTACAATATGTAATTAAGCTCCTGCATAAGTTTCATGAAATTCCGATCAGTGGTTTAGGAGGAGTAATGGATGCCAGCTGTTGGATACAAAAAAGACGGACGGACGGACGGACGGAAGTACGGGCGTAAGGACGGAAGGACGGACGGAGGGACGGACACCATGAACACTACATACCTCCCACAAAGCGGGGGTATAATAAGTGTTTTTGCTGACTTAACACACATTGTTTGGTATTTTTTTTATTTTAATTGTAAGTTGTATAAAAAAGTAATTTGAATAGTTACTATGATTAATGAAGGGAAGATAACAGGAAACACTTACAATGGCCGAACATTACAATCACATGTCACAATCAACCAGGGAACTGCACAAGAAAAACAATAAAATGACAAAAGACAAACATAGATTACGATAGAAACTCGGGATAGCCAGACTTGCTACCGGCACTGGCAACAGCCAGCGGTAGCGTTAAACCGGTTTATGGGTACACAAACCTCCCCTTTCTCTATCCCGTTTCCCTATAGTATAATAAACATACAAATAAAACCCAATACAGGTAGACCACTAACTCTAAGACCACAATCTTGAAAAAGAAAGAATAAACAAAACATAATTTGGAAAGATTGGTCGAGGAGTGCTCGCCGCTAAACTGCCGGCTAGCTCAAGGAGCCTAGTCTGCTGGGAAAACACTGTCGCACTACGGAATAATAATCAAACTCAAAATTTCCCAAAGGATTTGGCAAAGAATCATCATGGATTTCAGTAGACATCGGCAGTATCAGTGAGAGGCCAGTATAATTGTAAAATCTTCAGGTCATTGGATCCCAAAGCCAATTTAACGGAATCATGAAGAATATCCGGTCAATATCCCCATTACGTAAAGAATGTAAATAACGTCCCAGTTTTCTGGATTATTTATCATTTTTTGACATTTTATAACAACATTTCCGTAAAAACGAGGGTGAGAAATGCCTTTAGTAATAATCTGTTTCCGAGTCGCATTTTACTTAGATATCAAATGTCCATATCTTCTACAAAACTTCTTAAATGCGTTTATCAATCTATGAAATTTGTAACCTTGTTGTAATAGTTTGGATTTGATAGTAAGGTTACGTTCATTAAAGTCGTCAAGAGTAGATCAGACGCGTGCGAATCGTACCAGTTGAGATATATACACCCCGTATGATGGTGCTGCAGGAACGTCGCCATCAAGAAAAGGGAAATTAGTAATAGTGAAATCAAAATCATCCCTTTTATCATTAATTTCAGTTTTAATTTTTCCAGAGTCAACGATGATAGTTAGATCGAGAAATGGGCAGTATTTAGAATCATTGTTTGCTTTATTAAGTTCTGTTCTTGTGGGTAAATGAAGTCGACATAGTCTAAAAACTGGGGATTGTCAATAGTAAGGATTTCGTCGATATATCTGCTGTTATCGTTGAAAATTGAAATAAGTTGATCACTGTTTTGTATGGTTCCATCCTGTAGTTTTTTCATAAAGTCCCGTTCGTAACAGAACAGGAAAAGATCTGCAATGAGAGGTGCACAGTTTGAACCCATGGGAATTCCAATGACCTGTCGATAGACGATGTTACCGAAACGAACAAAAATGTCGTCTAGCAAAAGATTCAGTGCCTTAATCATGTCATCGCATGTCCATGAACGATGATTTTTGTAAGTGATGTTAGAGAAGAATCCTTGCTTTTTATTACAACAAATGAAATGTAGACCAGAAAATTTGAAAGACCATTTAATAAGTTGTGTATGCATCTTACAACAGTTTGCAATATTAGGAATATATCTGTAAATGTACATGTCACAAAATGGTCACACACCATAGTCATTTATGTTGGAATAAATTATTGTCGATACAATTAGGAAATTGTAAACATTTTTTCTTTATGTATTTGTTTGATATTTTCATGCCTAAGCTAAGAAATTAAATCACTTGCAATATCTAAAGTTAACAAAATTTTGTTTAAAACTAAGAAGTATCTCCCTCATGCATACCTCTGTCCTTAGATGAATTTTGCTTTTCTATTTAGATCCTTTTGGTCATTTGTTCTCTATCAGCCTTTACAAGTTTTTGGTTAATGGACTTCCAAATGTTTTGGATTGTTCTGCTCTGTAGAGACATAAGTTGTTGAAATGTGAATATGCAGAAAATAAATTAACAGTAACCTCGTTATTTTGTTATTCAAAGAATAAATGGTTGTTTTATTGTTAGTGTAGGGTCTTTTTGATAGTTTTCTAAGATGAAATAAAGACATATTCTTTCGTAAAATTATTCCATTTCAAAGTACAATCCAAGTACAATGGCAACGTCGGAAAAACAAAGAAACAAAGACATAATATAAGCACGACACAGAAAAGGAAATGAAGACACACATATATACAAAAATGAACAACACGGATCCAGTAAAAACACTTCTACGATGTATTTGTATAGCCTTTGTCTCTGTGCATTTACACCATATCTTTTCATTGTGTTGATTTTATTTATTTACTGATATGGAGAAAAGTTGACTAGTAGTGTAGACATGAATACATATATTACAGTAAAATTTAGTTTTGGCATTTTAATTCATTTTTTCATGATATCTGTGATAAACTACATATACATAAAAACATTATTGGGACATTTAACTGGTAAGAGACATTTATAGATATATTTGCATGAAATACTAGCAATTATAAAATCTAGAAGTTTGACATAAAATAAATGAGATTTTATGAGTGTCAAATTACATCTATTCTGTACATGCACATAAAACACAAAGAAATAAAGATTGTATGAACCAAGAAAACAATCTTTCCAACATTTAGAATGTTCTTTTGTAGTATATTTTACAACTAATTATGTCCTAACACTACAACTCGTCATGTTCATCAACTGTTGTTACTTTAGTTTCCGGTACTTGTTTGGACCAGAACTCTGTCATTGCATGGTTCAGGTTTGTTCCCTGTGTAATCGGAACATCAAAGTTCAAATAATTTCTTCCTGTCAGGTCATACTGCTTCCATGGTACAGAGCCTTCACCTCCATCTGGCTGTCTAAAAACATTAACGTGTGAATGAGAAAAAATTATCGATCAATAGGCCTTTTCAAAAAATTATTAAATTTTAAATACAAATAAACAGTTCTGGTTATCAACCAAACACGGCAAGTAATGTTCATCCTGAACGCAGTTCATTAAACTGTTCATATTTACATTACTAGGTTATTGTTTACTGTGACACTGCACTAATTTTGTTAGAATTAAAATGAATTCAGGGTTTAATTCGTGTATTGCTAGCCAATCGTTCGAGTGATAACCGGAAGTGAAGAGTGTTTGTACCTCCATTTGATGGGAGAGTTCAAATCCAGGAAAAGATAACAACACTTTTTGAAAAGGCTATAAGGCAACTGCAGTAGAATACCGAAGAAACAAAGGAGTGGTATTTACAAATCTCGTAGTCAAAAGACATGGCAAAAAACGAGAACACAGAAAAACAATGACGTTAGACTGCTACAAAGCACAGAAAAAAACAACATTCAAAACCAAAGCATTCACAGTGTGAGCTTCAACGAAACTGACAGTGACATCAGGTGCTTAGTCTCTATTAACAGCACCTGTCACATTATACTAGTAAGTGAGTCAATCTTGGAAAAAGTCAAAATCGGTATAGTCTAATCCAGCCTGGAAGACGTAATGCATAGGGATTTCTGATTATTTACTTAGTTTGGTTCCAAAGCTTTTTGCGTTTTCTGTTAAAGATGATCTTAATAAAAAAAGCACAAAAATCAATTTCTTTTCATGTATATGAGTGATTGTTGACTCTAAATGACAATTAAAATTATGACAATTAAACTAACAGGAGTTTGTCTTTTATTGCAGTGTGGAGTTGGTAAAACAATTCCCCGTGGTTGAGATGTATGCTCTTTATTTTTCTTAGATATGGAATACTTGTACATTAGATAATATCTCATGTGTACACTTTGTTCAATTACTTTTATCTAAATTTATGCAAATTCTAAAACCTAAGGATTAACTCCCTGCATCGTAGTTTTGTCCTTAGCTATATTTGATATTACTGTTTATTCGGATTTCGTTTTGTTTTATGCATTTAAACATTTTTTGAAATTATGGATTTCCTTTGTTGGGGTTCTAGTGCTGCTGATGAGGAATTAATTTCCGAAATGGCCATACCGCTCATTAAAATTATTGCAGTTGGGGTTAACATATGTGTTATGGTCTCATGATCATTTACCCCATATCCTTTCGTAAAATAATTTACTCAGTATGCTTCCTTGAGAGTAAACTTTAAAACTTAGATGAGACACAAACAATATAATTGGTTAAAGATTGGGTAACACATAATGTTGTTTTTCCAGATTAAAATGATTTTTGAATCATACAGGAAAATTAAGGAAGTAACTAAGATTTAACGAAACAAGAAAAAATCTAGAAAAATTTCGGGAAAACACTTTAGGCAGCTCAGAAATTAATCAAATCTTCCATAATTGGATTTTTGGCGATATAAAATTTATGGCAGAAGTCATGGTTATCCAATCTCTAGCATTTCCAATGTTGATACAACTGTTTATTGTATTACCAAACCATTAGACCACATTTTGAGAACAAACAAAACATTTTACACTTTTTTTTGCATTGAAAGTTAAACCACATAATTTATGAATATAGTGAGAAATAAACTAATAACCGAAGTTACTGTGAATTTTAATTCTGCATATGCGCATTTCGACAACTTATGTCTCTTCAGTGCAGATAAAATCTAAACGTTTGGAAGACCATCAACTCAAAGATGTTTAAAAAATGATAGAGAGCAAATAATCTAAATGATCTAATGGAAAGCCAAAATCAGCTACTGACAGAGCTTTGCATGAGGGAGATAGAAAGGATTAAAAGCCCTATATCAAATCTGTTTTCTATTCATTGAAGATGTCACAGGTTAATAAATTATTCGATCATTTCAATTGTTTTCCCTTAAAAATTTTACTAATAAATTAAAAATGGACAAAAAATATTTTTGTTGAATAAAACTGATATCTAGAGATTTTCATACTCTTTAAATACTTTTTGGAGAGACATCATAAAACTAAACTTGAGTTGTAGAAATTTTATTTGTTGCATTTCTGAAAAGTCAAACATGGCCATTCAAGATTAGAATATACAATATCTTCGAAATATATCAGTTCTTCGATTTAAAATCGGCGAAAATTTACCCTATTTAAATCTTGAGAATACAAAAAATCCAGCATATATTCTTGCAATACTGTTCCGTTTTACGCAAGCATATAGGTGGGTTCTCTGTATTTATAGGTTGTCCATTAAGACTTTTACATAATGTTGACATATTGATTGAAACTTGCAATGTTTTATCTAAATTTTAATTTTTGCTTAAAACTAAGGAATATAGCTTTCTTGCATATCTCTGTCCTTAGCTGATTTTGGCTTTTCATTTAGGTGCTTGCTTTTGTCATTTGTTCTCTATCAGATTTTACAAATTTATTGTAAATGCTTTCCAGAATGTTTTGAAGTTATCTGCACAGAAGAGACATAAGTTGTCGAAGTGACCATATGCAGAAACTAAATTAACAGTAACTTCGCCATTTATGGGTCGATGCCTAGTGGACTATTACTCCCGAGGGTGTTCACCAACTGAGTAGTCAGTACTTCGATGGTGACCCCAAAAACCGAATTTACATTGAAACTTGCAATATCATATCTAAACTTTTTAATTTGAATTTCAACTAAGCAGTATCTCTCTGTTACTTAGCTATATCCTTAGCCGATTTTGTCTTTCCATTTAGATCTTTTGGTAATCTGTTATCTATAACTAACAAAATACCGAAGTTACCGTAAATCTTGTTTCTGCATATGCACATTTCGACAAATTATGTCTCTTCAGTGTAGATAAAATCAAAACATTTGGAAAACCATATACCGAAACATATGTAAAAGCTGACAGAGAACAAATAACCAATATGACCTAAATAATAAAGTAAAAATCAGCTAAAGACAGAGCTTTGCGAGAGGGAGATACTCCTTAGTTTTGAACAAAATTTTGTTAAATTTAGATATTGCAAGTTTCCAAATTAAACCGGTTTTCGGGCCAGCACTGAAGTACTGGCTATTGAGTTGGTGCATATCCTCGGGGATCAACAGTCCACCAGCAGCGGCATCGGCACAGTGGCAATTAATAACATGTAGGATTGTGTAAATTACCGTGTCTTTGAATGTGTTGCTTTCTATTGAATATACTTAGACTCTTTCTGCAAATGATATAAAAATACAAAAATACATAAGTTGTATAATAAACAGTAAATTTCGTTATGCTGTACATGTGTTTCAAGGAGTAACCTCTCATCAGCAGCAAATAATATGGAAAGCCATAATCAAGAAAAAATCAGAAAAGAAGTAATCATTACCAAAATATCGAAGCAGGAGGCCAAGACATCCACTGAGTGCCATACACGGAATGAAGCTTAAGTATCTTAAGGGGTTCGAATTTTGATAACAACAGTAAATTTCTATAAAAAAAGGTTAAATTTTCATGTCAGACAAGTCTGACTATTGGACTGGTGAATACCCTCGGGATGGCATCAATCCATTTTTTTTCAAAATACAAGATGCCGAAGTTGTATAATAAACAGTAAATTGTGAATGCTGTACACGTGTTTCAAGGAGTAACCTCTCATCAGCAGCATAAAACTGCTCTACTTTGGGAAAATAATTAGAAATCATCTCGTTAGCTTACTTAACCCGTTATTTCTATTGAAGTCGGGACCATTGTGGTTGATAATGTTTCCGGTAGTTTTGTACCTGCTTCGTCTGTTTGTCTGTACCGTATCAGGGCCATTGTGGTTGATAATGTTTCCGATAGATTTGTACCTGCTTTGTCTGTTTGTCTGTACCGTATCAGGACCATTGTGGTTGATAATGTTTCCGGTAGTTTTGTACCTGCTTTGTCTGTTTGTCTGTACCGTATCAGGACCATTGTTGTTTATAATGTTTCTGGTGGTTTTGTACCTGCTTTGTCTGTTTGTCTGTACCGTATCAGGGCCATTGTGGTTGACAATGTTTCTGGTGGTTTTACACCTGCTTCGTCTGTTTGCCTGTACCGTATCAGGGCCATTGTAGTTGATAATGTTTCTGGTGGTTTTGTACCTGCTTTGTCTATTTGTCTGTACCGTATCAGGGCCATTGTGGTTGATAATGTTTCCGGTAGATTTGTACCTGCTTTGTCTATTTGTCTGTACCGTATCAGGACCATTGTGGTTGATAATGTTTCCGGTAGTTTTGTACCTGCTTTGTCTGTTTGTACCGTATCAGGACCATTGTGGTTGATAATGTTTCTGGTGTTTTTACACCTGCTTCGTCTGTTTGTCTGTACCGTATCAGGGCCATTGTGGTTGATAATGTATCTGGTGGTTTTGTACCTGCTTTGTCTGTTTGTCTGTACCGTATCAGGGCCATTGTGGTCGATAATGTTTCCGGTGGTTTTGTACCTGCTTTGTCTGTTTGTCTGTATCGTATCAGGGCCATTGTGGTTGATAATGTTTCCGGTAGTTTTGTACCTTTTGTCTGTTTGTCTGTACCGTATCAGGGCCATTGTGGTTGATAATGTTTCTGGTGGTTTTGTACCTGCTTTGTCTGTGTGCCTGTTAGACTTTGGTTCTTTTAAAAAATTCTGTTTGGTAATTTTGTTATTTCCTTCATTTATCCTGTCTCAGCAAATTAAGTATTTTATTAGGTTCAATCGAACCCTGTTTAGGGAAATAAAGCCCAGGAATAGATATGACCTTACTTTGCTTTAGGAAATGAAATCCGCTACTTGACACGATGGAACACCGTTTTGACATTCAGTGTTGGATATGATCGTACACTGTTTGGAAAAGAAGGTCCGTTGTTGAATATGATCGTTTCCTTTTTCGGCCAATGAAAATTAGGATTAGATGTAATGTTACTCTGCTTTGGCATATAAAGTCCAATTTTGGATATATAAACGCCCTTTACAGTAAATTAAACCTAGTATAGAGTATGAATTTAACCTACTTAACGAATGAAACCCCGGAGTGAATATGATATTTTACCCTATTCCATAAACTTTCTTTTACACATAAATCGGATATTGAATAGCCTAGTCTTTTTAGGAAAGACAAAGTAAGGTTTGGGATAATCTTGCATTTTTGAGAAAATTGAGTCCTATATAAGATATTCTTACCCTGTTTTGGCAAATGACGCCCAGTACGATACAAGTCTTTTAGACAACTCTTTCTCTTCAGGCGCAAATTCATGACCACCAATAGATGGCAGAAGTGTTTCGAAATCAAACATAAATACCAGTTCTTCTCCGTGTCCAGCTCCTTTTGACCATTTCGGAATAGGTATAAGAAGCTGAATGCCTATGGACCTTGAAAACAGATATTGAAAAGTTTTCCCTTTACCCTGTGCATGATACTGAAGCATTTTGAATGCAGGATACCCAAACACAATATCAGCCAGGCAATCTGCCGCTCTCCGACTCTGATCGTCAGGGCCACCCTTAGCTGTGTAAAAGTTGCAAAGCTTTTGTTTTGTTTCAGGTACGTTACCATAAAAAGATTCCACCAAGGGGTCAAATAAAGCTTGACAGATTACTTTCAATGGAATACCTATAGTAGAATTAAATTGAAAATGTTCTTCTACATTTGCGACTGCCATGGAGATCATATTTCCTTCATTATTAGTTGTCCCTGTTATAAAATCTAGAGACTTAAAAAAAACTGAAACATCTGATGACCGATCTTCTAACTGCTCTACAGGGTGTTTCGGATATAGTTCTCCATCCACTACGGGTAAATAGTTACCTTGTAATAACATTTTGTCTTTTGGTAATGATAGGAAAATGTTCGTAGCGTTAAGGAGTGCATCCACTCCTAAATTCCGTAAGCAATCGACAAATTCGAACATATCATCTTGTGTGCAATCTGTTTTAGTTGCCAAATCTGATACTACTTCTTTGACTCTTTTCTTGGATAAGATATTAAGATTATTTGCAACCCCACTTTGTGATATTACGCGTTGAAAAAGACCTTTGTTTGATGGGATCAAGGACTGAAATGAAGAACTCCATCCTCCAGCCGATTCCCCGAAAATTGTCACTGATTCTGGATTTCCACCAAATGCAGCAATATTGTCATGTACCCATTGGAGTGCTAGTTTCTGGTCCCACAGTCCGTAATTTCCTTTAGCAGCAGGGTGGTTAACAGATAAGAAACCAAATATGTCTAGTCTATAGTTTATGGTGACAACAATGACATCACCTTCTGTTGCAAAATATCCACAATCATATTGGTGACTAAATCCGAAAGTTAGTCCTCCTCCATGTATCCATACCATAACTGATAATTTAGCGCTTGGATCAAATGTTTTTGGCACATAAATATTCAAATATAAGCAGTCTTCAGACATCTTTGAAGGTGTCATATCAGGAGCAAGAGTTGCTTGTGGACATGCAGCACCAAACTCTGTAGCATCCAGAGGTTCCTTCCAACTTCCTGCAGCTTCCGGTTTTTGAAATCGAAGTTTACCTACTGGAGGCTTTCCGTATGGAATTCCGCGGAATTCAAACACATTTTGACCAGTTTGTTTATTCTGCAACTTTTTTCCTATCATGGCTCCTAAACTCGTTTTTATCGTAATGGTTTCTAGACTTTCATCTGCTGTGTTACCAACTGTAACCAACGCCATTAGAACGGCCAACGGAATCCACTTCATCATGCTTTCTTTGACCTTAAAAATAAAATATAAAGATTATTTTTGTGATTCGCGGTTCATATTGAATATACCTGACTTGAATCTTTGTGACTATCAACGGTGTATCAGTGGTATTATTCCGACATTTAGGTTTCATTCATTAAAAAATTTAACAAAATAGGTATTTGAAATGTAAAGAAAGTTCCAAAGTGTTTAAATTTGTTACTTTTTATCACATTTACAACATCTTCATTACAAAAAGGTGAGCTAAAATAAATGTGCTTCAAATATGTTGCTGGATTTATAGAACAGAGAAATTATGCGATTGAGATGATTTGATAAAAAAAAAATCATATAGATATCACAACAGAAATTAGCATTTCGCAATTTATCTCTCTTATTTCAACGGTGACCTATATTTTTTATTTTTTACATGATTTCAAAACACATGCAAAGTATGAACAAAATCTATAATAGATTTTTAAAGCTATCCTTTCATATAATCATTTTCCCCTAATTTTTCTATGTAAAATCCTTAAATTTTCATTTATAGTTTTTGACCCCCAATTTTACATTTTTAAAAATAATACAATTATGTTCGGACACAGACAATTTCACAGAATTCTATAATAGGAAAATAATACCCTGCAGACACTTTCAGTCGCTAACGTCATGTTTCAATAAAGGGCTTAAATTTTCAACAGAGATTCGCAAATAGTAGTATATAGGTTCTTACGGCGTATTTGGTGGATCAGCGGTGAAGCACCTGAAATGACGTCACTGGAAGTCATCAGACTGCAACTGATAATGCTGCCCTTACCCTTACAAACTACTTTTAAAAGGGGAAACCTTCTACATACCACTATTTGAAATGGTGAATGAAAGGATATGGAGTAAATGCACATGAGACAAAATCTCTACAAATACATGGTAAAAAAACAAGCAATGGAACAAGGCTTTTATTGTTGTTATTCATCTTGAAGTCAACATGGGGTCTTCAACATTGCGCTTTGCTCATACCTCACAATAAGTTTAAGACGGTCCCTAGCACAGGTGTGAGCGGAATTCTTTGCTAATTGTCGAGAAACGCTACATCCATGTCTTCACTGGTCATGGGTGCGAGATTGTCAACAAACATTAATTAAACTGGCAAAGCGCTCTTACAATCACTGTCATCCTTTGAAAGCCTTAATTGAAAGTTGTTTTTGTTTCTCGTGCCTTTGTTTATAAAATGTCTAATGTAAATCGAGTTTGCTCAATCGATTGGTGAAGATGCAATATAGACCCTAAACGATCAAAATGCTCAATAACTATCAATGTTGAATTAAGATATACAGATTCGGGTCACTGATGGGTCTAAATCGATAAGTTCAGGTGTCACCGTTTTTTAATGTACTATTATGGAGCTGTCGGCACCTTTAGTTTCAACCTCGGGACTTAATCGTCGCTAAATTTGCCCTGGGAACACAGAAGAAATAAGATACATGAATTAGAAGTAATTGAATACTATTTAATCGATGATAATTGGTGTTGAAGCGTTTTTGGATAATGATATGGAGATATCGGCTGTAAAAAGTATGACACCGACATTAATCGTTCAAAGAACGTCTCTTATCTGTAGTATGTGTAGCACGGTCTTGTGATATATGGATTTGGAAAAAATCTGTACTTGTCAATTATTTAGTTACACATTCAATGTAAAATCAATTCAGGTATGGAGTCGCCAGTGCAGTGGAAACAAACTCCAAAAACCTAGTACAGCACCAAAACCATATCACCTCAAAACAGCAACCCAGCGTCGGCAAATCCTTATCAACCCAATGCAGGAGCAGCAGCCATATGGTGAAATGAGAAACATACATTTGAGTAGGATCATAAAAACAAAAAAATCCATCATTGAAGATGCTCCAATACACAAGAACAGAATCACTACCATATAAACATGCACAGTTACCTATCAATATAGTTGTATCAATAGCGCAGCGGCAATAAAATCCTATCAAACCAGCACAACAGCTGAAGAAAAGCTCGTTCACCCAAACACAATAGTAGCAGCAATTTAGTTTAATGAGAACGCGAGCACAGTCTCGTGAGTTACTCGTGCGTCGTGCGAGCATACCTTTGAGTCGTGTGAAAATAATTATGGGCAACTCATGTGACTAATGTGAGCATTTGTGAGTAGCATCAGCAATCAAAAAGTTTTATTGAAGAAGCTCACAAACACAATGTTCACCCTTACAAGCATAAAACAAGCCCAATCACCTATCGCCAGTGTTGAAGCAATAGCGCAGCGACAGTCAACACCCTACCTTTCCTCAACAGCAGTGGAGCAGCAGCATCAAATCACCCCCAGAACAGGAGTGCAACAGCAATATTGTAAAATGAATACGCGAGCATAGACAATAAAACATTACTTAGTTATTGTGTTTAACTTGTTATAATAACAAAATACGCAATGATGTTGTAATCATTTTACCGAGTATTACTTATAATTACTAGTACTTATTTAATGACATCATTTAAATTAAATTACTTATATCACATTTTTTACTTGATTTAAGTGAAATTTTAATTCTTAAGCCCCATTTACATGCAGTTTTACACACCTGTGTAATTTTACATAGGTTTGCAATTTTGCACTGGTGTGCAATTACTACATGTAAACGCAACTGTATACGTGTGTAAACTTAACAAAGAGTGTAAATTTGCATGAGGTCAGGGGCAAGTGTAAATGTATATGTGCACATGTGTAAATTTACACAGAATGCATTTTGAGCAAATCCCTTTTCACTTCTTGTATGAGCTTTTAAATTAAAATCCACACCTCAGATTTAGTCACGTATTAAATGCATAGAAAAAATACTTTTACATACTGGTGCAGTTTTACACACGTGTAAATTTACATACTGGTGTAAATCTTGTGCATGTTGGGGCTTAAGTAATTATTTTACCTACTTACATTAAAAAAATGACTAAAGTTCAAGTAAAATGTACTTATGTGATATATTCAACTATTTTAGCACAATCATACATGCAACTTAAGACGTATTTACGTCCCTGGTGCAACCTTCAATAACTGCCGTCTTACTTTCATGTCTGTAATCCTCACATTTGGATTATCATTGTTTATTGTTCTTTTCATATTGATGCAAAGGATTACTATAGAATGGATTGCAGCATTTGCTAATAGCCTGTGCACTGGAAAGATGGCATGCTTATACACGGGTTTTATTTAAAAAAAAAAAGAAAAAAAGAAAAAAAAAGAAAAAGAAAAAGAAAAAAAAAATTGTTGATTTTTTTGTCTTTTGTATTTATTTGAATTGAACCTGTTCCGTTTTTTTTAATTGAACCTGTTTTTCTGTAAAATGAGGAAAAAATTACGTGTAACCGCCTATTTAATTGTTAGTTTTTACAGAAATAATGAATCCATACTTCAAAAATATCAAATACATAAACATAGGCAGAACAAAGGAGTTGAATTTACAAAAATCGAAGTCCAAAGACATGGCAAAAACGAGGACACAGAAATCAATGACGTTAGACACAGAAACAATGACGTTAGACAGACACAAAGCACGAAAATAGAAATCACAACATTCAAAACAAAGGCAATCACAGTGTGAACTCCAGTAAATTTACTGAGAGTGACATCAGGTGTTCCGGAAGGGTAAGCATGTCCTGCCCTGTATACAGCACCCGTCACACGGTCAGTGAGGCATATGTTTTGAAAAATTTGTTAGGTTACTGATTAGTTATTGTTATTTTCTCGTCCTGAGACAAAACAAATTGAGAACCATGGTACGCGTAACTTCTCTAACCGTCGAACAGGTTGAAAGGCTTTTGTAATTTTGTAATCACCTTAATAATCAAACACGGACAAGGTCAAATCAGTACCACAAACATCACTGATGAAGACAAAACTAAAATTTAACAAGACAACAGAAAAAACTAAAGCACAGACAGTGTGAACTCCCATGCAAACCGAGAGCGACATCAGTTGGTCCGAAACACTGCAAGTGAGTCAATATAGGAAAATGTCAAAATCGGTAGTCAAATCATAAATGATTAAAGAGACAAACTTTTTCCAACACATTCAATTTGTTCCTTCAACATTTTAGTTTGTATATAAATGGAAAAGTGTGTGGGTGAGGGGGGGGCAATGAACGGGTGTACGTACATTTTTAACAAAACTTGAACTAATCGACCAATCATATTTTAACTGGGAATGGCCTAATATTTTGTTTCAGATATATTTTGCGTGAAGTTTTTGTTATGAACTTATGAGTGATATTTATGACTTGTTACATTGTAATTAAAGCGAGATTCCTCCCTGCAACTTTATTTCAACTATTCTGATAAGACTAAAATTGACACACCTCTTTTTCATAATTTATATAGTATAAAATATATACCATGATTAGGGAACGGTCATTATTTATCAGGTGTGTGTGTGTGTTGGGGCTGGAACATTTTTCACAAATTTCTGGGTTTAGATTTCGACCCCCCTGTCCAGCGTATTTTTTTTTACCCCCTCACCATGGTCGATTAATAATTTTGACCCCCCCAATAAGTTTTCAAGTCACTTTTAAAATTGCCAACTTCATATTTGCAGTCTGCAGTCTGGTTCTCTTAGACATATAATTTTTTTGGTTACGGAAAGTCAATCTTTGAACAATAATTGTGTTTTGATAGAGCATGTTGAAAAAAAATTGTGGAAAGCCATCCTTACAGGTTATGCAACTTTTCTTGACAAAAGTACTTCCTTATTCTGTAATTGTATTTCTTGTGGTGTAATCTATATGTCCTTATTGTGAATAAAAAAGAAACCTGATAGCTAAAAACTATTAAAATGAAATAATTGAGCCGCCGAAAATCACCCTCTTCAGTCAATGACACTTTTCAAAGCATCACCAAAGCTAAAAACTAAGCTAAAAAATTCACTCTTGCTAGTATTTTTCCCGCCATTTTTTTAAAAGTTTGTTAATTTTATCCTAGACTTAGGCGAGATAACTCGTGATTTACTAACGATTTGATATTTATGTTCACCAGTATTTAATACGACTCATGAGTACGTTTTTGTCAGTGCTCGCGTGCTCATTTCACAAAAAAATGTCGGGAAAATACTAGCAAGAGTTATGTTCCATGAAAAACGCGGACGTGATAGAAAACACCTAGCAACCAACAAGGTGCATAACAACCACTTGAATGGCCACGATGAACGCGGACGTGAAAGAAGACACCCACAAATAAAAAACACGGGACAATAAGTAGCAAGGGTTATCTCCCTTAGTAAAAAAATGAACACGGACCTGAAAGAAGACACCCAAAGATCAACAAACAACGACAACTTCCGAAAACATCCGAATGACAACGCCCGAGTCGTTCCGAAAATACCCGACTTCCGGTCTACATCTGGGGGCTAGCCCACTTCCGGTCGCGCATGTATACTGTAGTAAGGTCATACGAGACCCTTGCAGGTCATGTGTTGTTCAAACACGTCATTTCCGGTTAACATGGCTACTTACAGTAGATACACACCCACTTCCGGTCTATACCTGGGGCTACGCCCACTTCCAGTCGAGCATGCGTGATGTAATAAAGTCATACAACACCCCTGCGGGGTCACGTGTTGTTCCAACACGTCATTTCCGGTCAACATGGCTACTTACAGTAGATACATACCTACTTCCGGTTGCGCATACGCAGTAAAAACACTTCTACATCCGGTCACGAGACTTTCGCTTCCGCTCACATGACTTCCGGTGACGTCATTCCCGGTCTAGGTCACTTCCGGTGACGTCATTTCCGGCACCACCACAGCACCACTACCACAAATACTAATTTGTTCGTGCCCATATACTACTTACAGGGTTTCCGTCATACAGGGTGACAAACCACCAATTCAACCAATTTGAGCTTTGAACATGTAAAAAACGTTGATCTGTAGAATCTGATTGTAGAGTTTGTATTCTTCCACCTTTAATGAAATAAAAGGGACAACAGAAAACACCTACATTGGCTGAAAATTATATGCCACAATCTGCTAGGGAACTACACAGGAAAAACACAAATTAGACAAAAGACAGACGTAAACGATAGGAACTCGGGACAGCCGGACTTGGTACCGGCACAAGTAAAAGCCAGTGGTAGGGTTAAACCAGTTTATGGGTAACCAAACCTCCCCTTTATCTGTCCCATTTCCCTATAGTTTAGTAAACATACCAATAAAACCCAATACAGATAGACTACTAACTCCATGACCACAATCTTGAAAGGAGAGAATATGACAATACGTAATTTTGAAAGATGGGTCAAGGGGTGCTTGCCGCTAAACTGCCGGCTAGCTAAAGGAGCCTAGTCTGCTGGTAAAACACTGTCGCACTACGGAATAAAAATCAAACTCAAAACTTCCCACAGGATTTGGTCAAGAATCATCGTATATTTCAGTAGACATCGGCAGTATCAGTGAGAGGCTAGTATGTATTTAAAAGTTTCAGGTCACTAGATCTCAAAGCTAATTTAACGGATGAAAGCTGAGTATCTTGTCAATATTCCCTATTACGTAAAGAATGTAAGTTACATCCCAGCTTTTCTGGATTTTTAATCAGTTTCTGGTATTTTCTAACAACATTACCGTAAAAACGAGGATTACAAATGCCCTTAGTAATAAGCTGTTTGCGAGTAACGCCATATATGGATATTTAATATTCATATCTGTTATAAAACTTCTTAAAGGTATTCAACAACTTATGAAATCTGTAACCCTGTTGCAAAAGCTTGGCTGTGATAGTAAGGTTACGTTAATTAAAATCGTCAAGAGTAGAACAAACATGTGCGAATCGTACTACGTATGATGAAGCTTGAGGGATGTCGCCGTCAAGAAAAGGAAAATTAGTTATAGTGAAATCAAAATCATCCCTTTTATCATATATTTTAGTTTTTATTTTACCAGCGTCAATAATGATAGTTAGATCCAGAAAAGGGCAGTATTAGGAATCATTGTTAGCTTTATTTAATTTCAGTTCTTGTGGGTAAATAATGTCTAAATAATCTAAAAACTGGGGATTGTCAATAGTAAGGATATCGTCAATATACCTGCTGTTATAATTGAAAATAGAAATAAGTTTATCACTGTTTGGTATGGTTCCGTTTTGAAGTTTTTTCATGAAGTCTCGTTCGTAACAGAACAGAAAAAGATCTGCAATGAGAGGTGCACAATTTGTACCTCTTGAAGGAGTTTGATAAGTACTACGCCCATTTGAACACTGATATATATCAGGTTTATTTAAAAACCAAGGTTAATTGACGAAATGTATTTTTTGAACAGTTAAAGGAAAGGTATTTTCCCGGTTTGCGTCGACATTGCAATATTTTAAGGCGACTCTCCACTTCAATCCGGAAATATCTGCACAAGGCTTGAACTTTGATAAAATGAAGAATGTACATTGGAGAGAAGGTATGTACCTTTCAGTAAAATTATGCTCTTGAGAAGGTCAAACTTAAAATAACTGAAAATAAACTGTACAGGGTGGTTTGGAAATGCTCAATTTTAGTTGAAAAAGTAAAGAAATGAATTTCACGCCTTTATACCTCCCTATAAATATGACTGACATCTTTTATGATTTACAACCTTGGTAATTTAATTTAAACTTTTTTTATTGTCAAACAATACAAAGACAATACGATCAGACACAAGTTGATATAACTTACAAGGTCTTCTCCTTAAAATACATATTATGATTATCAGTGTGTAAACGGACATAAGTATAAACTGAATCAAAAAGAATAATTGTGTGGAAGTTGCGATGATATGGCATTAAATCTAAGTTTACATTTAAATAGTTAAATCATTGAAGTGTCTTGTACTGTATGTATCATAGATAGAGGTCAGGTCACAAAACTAGATCAAAGAATGGAAGCTGACGAACGCTTAATACAAACAGACTGTTACTATTTATTCACGCGAAAAGCGCCCTGAAACCTTAATATATAGCTGCACACATTTGAATATATAAGTATTAGTTTCGAGAGTATACATTTCACTACCAGTCAGTAAGACATCAATATTGAGGGGAATGTGCAATTGATTCGATCTTGTTTGCAACATGCCACTTTGTTCGTTATATTAAATACAATGCAGAAAAGAATGTTTTGTATTTTCAATACGATAGCCACATGCACAAGCCGGACTAGGTACAATATTTGCATGATGTAAGTCATAATTCAAAGCACTACAAGAGTTTCGAAGTCTTGAATGAATAACACTTAAATATCTATCACCAATTCCATAATAAGATGGTGGTTTTTTGTTTTATAAAACAGATTTTGAACCCCCCTTTTAAAAATATTCAAATGTCTACATTCTCTCATCTCAACTCAGCGAGTTCCATAACTTAATGGTATTTGGGGAAAAAGAGTTTTGATAAAGAGATAGCCTTGTGTTAAACTGAGTCACATTGTGTCGGCTACGCAAGTTGTAACCCGAGTTTTCTAAAACTAACGGAGGAATTAGTTCAGATAGATAATCAGGGGTATCTCCGTTCATAAGTTAGTAGTTAGTTTTTTAACTTCCCTTCTCGTGCCTAATCTTTCCCACCAACTTTCGCGATAAATTGATTTAAGACTTGCAAAAATTGACAACCCAGTGACAATACGAGCCGCTTCTATCTGAACCTTCTCTAATCTATCTGTATTGGTTTTACCACAATTATCCCACACTTCGGCCGAATATTCCATTATTGGCCTAATAAACGTCATATAAATTTTTTCTAAAGTATCCCTCACCAACGAAAATTTTAATTTACGTAAGACCGCAACTTGTCTAGATGCCTTTTCCACAATGATATCTATATGTTTGTTCCATTTACAATCAGAACTTATTGTTACCCCCAAATGTTTATGACTACTTACTGGCTCGATAACCGAGTTTTCGAAATCAAAATTCATGTCAATGCAGCGATTTCCTACATCAAATATCATGATATCAGTTTTAGCAGGATTAAATTTCACAAGCCACTTTTTTGACCACATAGATATATTATTCAGATCTATGTTTATCATGGTTTCAAGGGTTTTTGTGTCATGAGCAGCATGACCAATTGAAGTGTCGTCTGCAAACAATCTACTTAAACCTAAAATGTCATCTGCTATATCATTAATAAATATAAGAAACAGAATACCTTGGTGGTATTTCTATCGTATTTTGCATTTAAAACGTTTTCATTCAAGGATTTCCTAGGTGAAAATATAAAACCTTTAAACTGATAAAATATTTGTCTGTCTGTTTTAAAATCACATTGAATGCAGTTAGTAGTTCGGAAGTATTGAACAGCACGTTCTTTAAACTTTATTAACATACTATACGCGTTGGCGAATTTTTCCAAACCCATTGAGACTTGCCTGAAAACGACTTGTCTATTGGATTTAATAGGACGGAAATGGAATATCTAATACAATATATGCCCCCAATATAAGGGGACGACCATTTGATTTCAG
>MJUU01024942.1:78594-101162 GCA_002080025.1 Modiolus philippinarum
GAAACAAATTATTTATTTTTTGCACGCGTATCAACAAAATATTTTTTTTCAAAATTAACATTATTTTTTTGGTCAGAAAGCCTCATTCAGAAAATTTTTTTTCATCAATTTGGCAGCCAAAATATTTTTTTCACATAAAATCAGATCCAAAATATTTTTTTAGAAAAAAACCATAGCCCCCCCCCCCCTTCAAGTTAAATGGCCGGTCCCTTAGCGTCGAGCACTCTTTGATCCTTCTTTCTACATTACGTTTTGTCACATTCCTTTCTTTTCAAGATATTGGTCATAGAGTTAGTAGTCTACCTGTATTGGGGTTTATTCGTATGTTTATTATACTGTAGGGAAACGGGATAGATAAAGGGGAAGTTTGGGTACCCGTAGAACGGTTTAACCATACCGCTAACTTTTGCTATGTGCCTGTACAAGTCTGGTTATCCCGAGTTCTTATAATTATTTATGTTTGTCTGTAGTCTATTTTGTGTTTTTGTAGTGCAGTTCCCTTGTGGGTTGTAGCTTGTGATTGTAATTTTTGGCCAATGTTAAATTGTCGTTATAATGACAGACAATTTCGCCGATAATTGACGTTTGATTTGAATTATTTGATGTCGATAATTTGGAGACTGTATCAGGTTAACTCCCTTTGATGCCCCATTCAATACATGACTTCGGACTCGGCATTCTGTCTGCAAGCGACTCATATTTGTCTCCGAATAGCATTTGACGACATAGAACAAATCAAGTTTTGAATTATGACGTACTGATGAATACTAGGTCGTCATAGCAACATATTTTAAAGTCAATGGATTTAGAGAAAGTGATAATTTGGCAAATATACCCACTTGTTACGTCCTAAAACAAACATTCCGAAAAATGATCTTGACCTTGAAGGCATATGTTTCAGGAATTGTATGAGACATTTAAGGGTATTATGTTACTCCTTCTGATGAAAGAATACATTTTATATACGATTTATTATCTCCCTTTTGCATAGCTCTGTCCTTAGCTTATTAGTGCTTTTCTATTTGGATCTTATACAATTATAGCCTTTTGATGAGGTCAATACATGTTTATCGACCGAGGACAATATTTCATTAAGGCCGATAAAAACATGTATTGACCGATAGGAAAAGGCTACAATTGTTTTATTATAATTTGAAATTATTCAACGAAGATTTCTTCAAGTAATGTTAAATCAAGACAACAAAACCAACAGTAAAAACACATGTATTATTTGCACTAATAATAATGGAATCAACATATACAAGATAAAGAAATGTAACTGATTTGTGATAAGAATGTAGCACATTATTAGAATCATTGCACTGTAAGTAGTTTTAGAAATGTACGACCAGTAAAGTTTACATCTCAGGCATAAACATTCTATTGTAATTGAAAAATCAGTGGTAACATTTGTTTTTCATTTCCACAAATAAGGCTAATCTCTATGCAAACTCTTTTGCATTGAAGTTTTCAAAAAAATAGCATTTGACTTTCTCAGTTAGTAATTCCTAAAAGCTTTAAATATAGTAATAATAAAACTTGGGGTATTATTAGTGTAAATGTTATGAAAGGAATCATTTTTCAGTCATATTGACAAAAACAAACTAATAACTGCCACCATCTGATAGTTTAACTGTTAGCTTTTGCAACTGTAGGCAAAACAGAAGTCTAATTTGCATTTAAAAGCTTTACTGGTCAATGGTGTGACATTATGAAGTGTTCTATTGAACTTTTGAATACCTTTCTATTTTTAGTAACAGCAAGTCTTGCAGCTAAGTCTTTCGGGTTTTATTTTTAGAAATAACATGTCAATCAGCAAATTTACAGTTTAATCATGTGACACCTTTTGACAAATGAAATCCTTTGTATAATATCAAATTTTAATGATATTGGTTATTTGTTCTCCATCAGTTTTACACGTATTTCGGCCAATGGACTTCCAAATGTTTTGATTTTATCTGCACTGAAGAGACATAAGTTTTCGAAATGCGCACATGCAGAAACAAAATTAACAGTAAATTCAGTATTTTGTTAATTACTACTTTTTCCGGAAAGTAAAAATTCATTTTTGATAAAATCCGTGTATCGTTTCGTTTGTTGATAAATAATCTATACTGTATTTGTAGACAAATCAGTTCTTATTCACAGTAGTTGTTAAGACACGAAAAATATCATCTCTTGATCTTGACCTCTATTTTTTTTACTTCGTTTCAATGCATAATATACCTTCAATTTCCTGTAACAATATCAGATAACAGCAACAAATAAGAGGTGTTTGCTCTATATACATTTCAGTTATGGTGAACTTGTGGTTGGGAGAATTTCTCATCTGGATGCACTATCAAAGTTTTAAATTTTGGCATTTTTAGGTTTTGTACAATCAAAATATTATTCTGAACACCTGTTTATTGTGCCCATGAGCTCATGATTTTATTTTGCCAGTTTATCTTACTTTTGACTCGATGAGTGCCCTATGGTTGTTTAAGTATTGTGATTGTCCTCTGTTGTTTTTTTTGTTGGGAAACGGATTACAGCGATCGTAAGAACACTTTGCCAGCAACTGTTAATTTTATCTCACCCATGATTTTTTATTGCGTCCGTGTTGTTCATCTTTGTGTGTGTATATCTTCATTTTTCTTTTCTGTGCCGTACTCGTGTTGTGTCTCTGCTTATTTTTTGTTTCCGTTGCCATTGTCCTTGGATTATTCGTTTTGGATTGACGGTTCGGTTCTCACTTACTTTATGTTTGTTACAACCCGCATGGAGCATGGATGGGGCGTTGTTTGGTAACGAGAAATGAATTCCGCTCAAACTGGTGCTAGGGTCGTCTTGAACTTATTATGAGGTATGGACAAAATTCATTGTTGAAGGCATCACGGTAATTTCAAGATGAAGAACAACAATGAAAGCGTTGTTCTATTGCTTTGTTTTACCATGTATTTGTAGAGACTTTTCCTCATGTACATTTACTACATATCAATTCATTGCATATGAACATTAAATAACAAAACTACAATAAAGCAAAATTTCATTTTTATACGACCGCAAAAATTTTGCGGTCGTATTATGGAATGGCGCTGGCGTCGGCATCGGCGTTGG
Organism: Modiolus philippinarum; assembly: GCA_002080025.1. NCBI lineage: Eukaryota > Metazoa > Mollusca > Bivalvia > Mytilida > Modiolidae > Modiolus > Modiolus philippinarum. The sequence goes on from MJUU01024942.1 coordinate 81,694, forward strand.
CGTTGGCGTCGGCATCGGCGTTGGCGTTGGCGTCGGCGTCTGTGGACAGCATAACTTTGGTTCTAGTGAACGGATTGTTACCAAAAAGGGTTAAATTGGATGTTTTCACATATTTGACTGTAGAATCTTTATTATTTATTGGATTTTGATGGGGTTTGTTTCAGTGTGCTCATGAGGAAATTTCCAATCTGGAATATGCCAACGGATTTCACGTAGCATGTACCGCTCACGAGATAAATGGGGCCCAACAGGGGCTAATCTAAAAAAAAATAATTTTTTTGTTTTACGTCCGATTTTGATGCAGTTTTTTTTCAATGGATTCCTTGTGAAAAATTAATATGGCACTCAGATATTAAATTTTTGGTAACTTGTTTCCTTTCCCAGCTATGAGGGGCCGAAGGGGCCAAAATTGCGAATTTGCAGATTATGTAGAATTTCTAACTTTCATCGGATTTCAATGGGATTTTTTTTCTTTGGATTCCCCTTGATCTAAGCTTTCAGATGTATGTCAACGGATTTGGCGTAGCTCTTACCGTTTCCGAGCTACAAGGGGTCAAAGGGGCCAAAATTGCAATTTTTCTAAATATGTCAAATCTTTATTTTTCATTGGATATCCATGGGATTTTTTTCTTTGGATTCCTCTTGATCTAAGCTTTCAGTAGTATGCCAAAGTATTTGGCGTAGCTCTTACCTTTTTCGAGCTACAAAGGGTCAAAGGGGCCAAAATTGCAATTTTTCTAAATATGTCAAATCTTTATATTTCATCAGATTTCGATGGAATTTTTTTTTTATTTCTGTGGATGTAAAGTGTTAGTTGATAGAAACATATTTTGCATAGCTCTTACAGTTTTTTTTATCAATAAGTGATCAAAAGGGTTGATTTTTTGACACAGCTAATAACTGTGTCCAGCTTCTTTTTGTGTCCATCTAATTATTGTGTCAAGCTCTTTACTGTGTCCACATTCACTTTGAACTACTTTTGTTGAAATTTCAGTGCTCGACATGCTGCGGTCGTATCATGCTGCGCTCGGCGTAGCCCTTTATTGCATTCTAACTACGTATTATATAAATCATTAAATTTCAATTGCTTTCAATTTTGACGTAAATTTTAACACTTGAATTAAGCTTTTATTCAGGGATTTATAAGGTAAAGAAATAAACTGAGCAACACAAGAAACACCTCAGTTTTTTATTACTATGTAGCTCCCTAGATATGTTAGCCATATCAGCCTTTTTAATGTATTTTTTAAATTTCAAATGTCTAGAACAAGCAAGTTAATTTTTGTAAGAAGAAATAACATTTTCAAATCACAGCGACGGTTTCTGTTGAATGTGTGAGAAAACAAACTCAAAGCTTGTTTGGAAGTTGTATAGTCAAACGTTACAAAAACAGCAATTCTCAACCAAATCTTACAGGTAGGAGCACAAAAGGTTCAAAATTTATCCGTTTCAACAATTTTTGCATTTTTGGGTGAAAACATTGTTTTTTGAGAAAATGAAATACATAATTCCAAAAAGTTTCATTTTTCAGAATTTTGACTTTGTGATAAGAGGAACAATGTGTAAAAATTTCAAGTTGTTCCAGCAAGTCTTTGAAGAGATATTAGCTGTTGAATTTTAAGATCCATAGAAATACACGTCAGTGGTGCGTTTCTTTTATTGTTCAGAATATATTTACTGATAATGTATGTCATGGGAAAATTTATTTATCTTTTTTATCGACCCCAATCTCAAACATAAAATCCCCGAAATAATAAAGCAAAAATAATACCAAAGAGTAAGAAATGGGGAAAAAATTGCTTGTTTTTTTTAAAACTCAAAATCATGACCATTTATACGTTAGTTTTGTGTTTGTACAGATCTGTATTGTAACTCAAGTTTCTCGTCTAGTAATGTTGCATTGCCTGGAATATAAAAGGCCTTCCTTTATCACTGGGTGTATGGCATTTAAGACAGAATTCAAATGATGTGGTTAAGTATCAAATATCGGTATGTGATAATTTTTGTAAGATATCTAGGGTTGTGTGAAAATGTCTTTAACATAGAAACAAATTCAAATTATTGAATTGAATGGAAAAAAGTCTTACCGTGTACGTATTGTGTGTTAACGTTGTGTCCTATGAAATGACCCGCTTTATAAAACTGGTAATAATTTACCTTGATGTAAAAACGTCTATGCAAACATACATGTATAATACACAAACGGATAACGGTTTACAATATTGAAAGAATAAAAATTAAATAGCGAAATGGCTAAAATTAGTTTTAATCGTAATGGAAGGCTGGAAGAATTTCGTATGTTTTCAAAATAGTACTATCATGTCCGGATGTCTTTTGAAAATGGCAACACAATACATTGTGCTGCCATTGCAAACTTTAAAACGGAAAGGGTTGTCAGTTCCTCTATCGATCTCTATCCCCCCTTCTTGACAAGAAACACGACGATAACAAAAAACAGGAGCTCCTGGGCATAATAAGAAAGATTTCAGGCGATAGGAGCTCCAAAGCACAATATGCATATGCATCAAATAAAAGGAAAATATGGTTCCATGGCACACTAAAGGGCATAAATACTAAAATCTTATATCGACATAGACAACTTTACTCTTATTTCCACAGTACATATAATACTGATAAAACCTGGGACTAATATAACATATATAAGTCCAAGAAAAAACCTAATTGTAGATAGCTTAATTATTATTTCCACAGTACATAAATAGTATTATTATATTTTACTAAGTAAGAGAAGATCTAATTGGATGAAAGCAATCATGTGACTTCAAAATAACTCAGATGTTTTAGCAAACAACCACGATATGACATCACTGCGGGAACATCCCTATTATTTCCCGCCGAACAACCCGGATATGACGTCACAGAGAGAAACAACCCTGTAGATAGCAGAGTATATCAGTCTTTTTTGTGAGATTAAAACCATAATACGACCTCTTAATTTGGAATTAATGAAACTGTTTATAATATAATAAAACAATTATGGCCCTTTACTGACGTGAAACATCCAGATTTGTCAACCCTTTGAGGGGTGGTTTCCCTCGGGCAGAGGCCTCGGGAAACAACTCCCTCCTCGGGTTGACAAATCTGGATGTTTCCCTTAACAGTGGGCCATAATTGTATATTGACTAATAAAGAAATAAATATTATTCATTGCAAAAACAGTTCCAATATCTGGAGGCAAATTCAGTATTACGGCTTCCGATATCTTTTTATAAGCCGTACATGTTAAGTTTGTTGTCTTCATCATCTGTGAATCAAAAAGAACATTGATGTAGCGTTGTTCTACATTTTACAACAGTGCTATAGGGGACAGTGTTGAACTTCACATGAGATATGAGAAAAGCTCATTGTTGAAGGCATCATGGTAATTTCAAAATAAAGAACAAAAACAAGCGTTTTTTCCATTGATTTGTGTTACTATGTGTATGTGGAGACTAAGTCTCATATGCTTTTAGTAAATATCCTTTCATGATTAATTTATGACTGTGGGCAAGATGTGTGATTTCTATATGCTTCATGGCGTTCAGCTTCGCGATATAAGTTTCCGAGGGTCGATAACAATCGAGTCGATTTTTGTCAAATGAAGCAACAACAAAAATTTGTATGGAAAATGAACGAAAGTCAAAGATTTGATTTCCGAATAACGTTCGTGTTGTAAAATTTGTTGTACAGAGTCACCATTTGAAACAGTTATTCCTGTCCATGTCTTAAATTTAAAAGCAACACGGGTAAATTTTCTTTGTTTCAAGTTATTTTTGCATTTTTTTGTTGGAAAAGTGATTTTTTGAGAAATTAAAATCAAGACTTCAAAGATCTTTAATTTTTTTCACATTTTTTATCATGATCACAGAAACATTATGTAAAAATTTCAACATGTTCTGACAAGTATTTAAAGAAATATTCCCATTTGAATTTTAAGGTACAAAGGAATGCACGTTAGTGGTGCGTTTCTTTTGGTGTTCATTTTAATATGACATCCTTCTTTACTTTGTGTCCATAGCCGTGGTAAAAATAATATTAATTCATGACCTAAATTATTTCGATTTAAAACTGCCGTATTTGTTCTTTTAGAATCAAAATAATTAACTATACCCAAATATTTGTATTGTTTTTACCACGTTTGGCACTTTATGGCGCCATTTTACCCCTCGCTAACGCTCAGGGCAAAATAAACGCCATAAAATGCCAACCCCGTGGTAAAAGCAATATAAATATATTGGTATCGTTAATTATTTCTTAAGTAAATTTCAGTTATGTTGTACTTGTTCTTGAGAGAATATCTCGCATGGCTTTACTATCATACTTCAAATTTTTGAATTTTTAAAAAATTAATTTCCAAATGTTATTCTGATCATTTTGTTTATACGTTTCGATTGTCTTAAAAAAAATTGTAAGACAATGGATGACAGCGGTGTTGGAACATTTTCCCTATTTTCAAAATCAATTTTGTCTGTTGACAACCTTGCATGCATCGATGAGAAAAACTGAACATAGATGCAACATTGTTTAACATTTATTATTTTGAATTCCTCCAAAACCGGTGCTGGGGACCTTCCTGAACTTTTATGAGGTATGAGACATTATGTATGGTAACTCAAAGATGAAGAATAACAATATAAGCGTTTTTCTATAGATTGGTTTAACCATGTGTTTTTGGAAACTGTGTTTATATGCATTTAGTCAATATCCTTTCATGATTAATCTAAGACTGAGGGTGATATATATATACTCTCTATATATTTCAGTTATGGTGTACTTATTTTTGAGAGAATATCTAGTATGGCTTTTCTATCACACTTCAAATGCTGGCATTTTTTAAAGAAAATAAATATCCATATGTTATTCTGACCATTCTGTTTAAAATGGTCGCATCTTACTTTTTTATATGCCAAGTTTGTTTTTTGCAGTTGAATTAATGAGTGCCCTGTGCTTGTTTATACGTTTTGGTTGTCTTTTATGAGTTTTTTTTGTTGGACAATGGACGACAACGATTTATGATTGATTGATTAGTTAGAGTTTAACGTCCAATGAGCAATATTTCAGCTATATCAGGACGAGAACAAGTTAATCAATTCAAAACAAATTGTAAGTAAAAGAAGAAAGAAATAAGGGTGGAAGGGACAACCGGGGCAACGACTTTTGATTGCCACTGGAAAAGGGGGAGAAATGGGTAGGGGCAGGAAATTTAGCCTTCTATACAACACCCAGTGCGTCTGCTCTCTTTAGAGAAATATAGAAGGGGTCTTTATACTGCATGGAGCGTGGCGTTTCTCCACACAGTTTGGCTACAATGGGTCGCGGTCAGGCTTTCCGTATTATGACCTGACTACCCCGCAAAGATGAACGCTTTCTTAATTAATATTGTCTGTAGACAACCTTGTATGCATCGATGAGTAAAAGAGAACATAGATACCGTGTTGTTGGACATTTAGCATTTTTAGCTCACCTGGCTATGCCAGGGTGAGCTATTGCCATCACTTGGTGTCCGTCGCCCGTTCGTCCGTCATAAGCTCACTTTCAAATATCTTCTCCATCTGAAACCAAACCACTAGGTCAAATAAAACCAAACTTCAGCTGAAATCGTCACAATGGTATCTAGTTTCAAATTTCTTATTTTCTATGTCTTAGGTCAATCAACATGGCTGACGTTACTAAAAATAGAACATGTGGGGTAAATTAAAGTTTTTGGCAAATAACTCAAATCATTACAGATATAAAAAAATCTGGTAAAAATGATCAGCATGACAAGATCTACCCATACAGAAATTTTGAAGAAAATCTGATAACCAATCTTAGAGTTATTGCCCTTTTTCCGTAAAATTGACGAAATTTTGATGTTTTTTAAAATTAAAAAAAAACTATAACAGATAGAGGTTACGTTTAAATTGCAAAAATGTTCAACATGTTAAGATCTACCCACATGAAATTATTGAAGAAATTCCAATTACCTATATATGAGTTATGGCCCTTTATTGGTCAAATTTTTCGTGATTTTATACTTTTTGTCCTATATTTCAAAAACGCTTTGAGATAAACATCAAGTTTAAATTGCAAAAATGTGCAGAATGTCAAGGACTACATTTTATTGAACACGGTCAAGTTTTGCGACCTTTTCCAAGATAGGCACCAGTGGGGAATGTAGTTTACCATTTGACCGAATGGGAAAATTCGTACAAAGAATTTCTTCTTGAGAACCACACAATGAATTTGAACCAAACTTGGAATGAATGATGTTAATGAGGTGCTGATCAAGTGTTATGACTATGATGCCGATTCATCATCCAACACGGCCGCCAGAGGGGAACTTTATTTAAGCATTGGACCCTATGGGAAAAAGCAAATGACTTCTTCTTGAGAACCACTGCATGGATTTGAACCAAACTTGTAATGAATGATACTTATGAGGTGGTGACCAAGTGTTATTACTTTGTTGCTGATCAGTCATCCAACATTGCCGCCAGCATGGAACTAAATTTCAACATTGGACCCTATGGGGAAATGAATACAAAAAACTTCTTTTTGAGAACAAATGAATGGATTTGACCCAAACTTGGCATGAATGATGCTTATGAGGCGCTTCCTAAGTTTTTTTACTTTGGTGCCGATTCGTCATCTTACATGACCGACAGCATTGAACCTTATGAGAAATGCACACAAAGATCTTCTAGAGAACTGCTGAATGGATTTAAATCAAACATGACATGAATGATGCCTGTCAGGTGCTGACCAATGCAAGTGTTTCACCAGCTGTGAACTTAATTTAACAAAAGATCTTCTTATAGAGAACTGCTGAATATATTTAAACAAAACTTTGCACAAATAATGCTTATGAGAAGCTGACCAAGTGTTGTTGCTTCGGTGCTGATCCATCATCCAACATGGCCACAAGCGATGAATTTGACCCTATGGGGAAATGCATATAAAGATATAATAGAAAACCACTGAATGGATTCAATTTATACATTGCATAATGAAACTTGAGAGATTTTGACCAAGTTTGTTACTTTTGTCCTGATCCGTATTCCGACATGGTCACCAGTAGCAAAACTTAGTTTAACATTTGACCCAATATAAAAAGATCTTCTCCTCTGAAACTGCTTGAACTGTAGAATTTTGATATGATAGTCCGTTGGTGACCACCTTCAAAGCTTTACGTTAAAAAGCTGCCAACAGGGAACATAGGCCCTTTAAATATGGAAAATGCATTAAAAAGTCTTCTCCGAATCTGCTTGAACAATTTTAATTAAATTTTATGAAAACTTCATGATTTTTATGTACATACGCCACCAAAGATGGACCATTAATTGGGAATTATAGTGCTGCATAGTACCAAGGTTAGCGATATAGGCTCTTGAGACTCTCTTGTTAATTCCTCCCAAACCGGTGCTAGAGGCCGTGTCAAACTTGCTATGAGGTATGAGAAAAGCTCATTGTTGAAGGCATTATTGTTACTCAAAGATTAAGAACAAACAATCAAAGCGTTTTTCCATTGATTGGTTTAACCATGTGTTTGTGGAGACCGTGTCTTATATGCATCTAGTCAATATCCTTTTATGATTGATTTAAGATGTGGACAGCATGTAAACACTCTTTATATTTCAGTTATGGTGTACTTGTTCTTGAGAAAATATCTCATATGGCTACAATATCATACTTCAAATTTGGCATTTCTAAAAATAAATATCCAAATGTTATTCTGAACATTCTGTTTAAAATGGTCACATCTCACTTTTTTAAATGACATTTATTTTTTAGTTGACTCGATGAGTGCCCCGTGGTTGCTTAAACGTTTTGATTGTCTTAATGAGTTTTTTTTTGTCGGGATCGATTTTATGTCTGCTGACAAAATGTCTGCTTGCATGGACGAGTAAAAAAGAACACTGTTCCAGCTTTGTTTGACATTTAGCATTTTAAATTCCTCTCAAACCGGTGCTAGGGACCTTCGTGAACTTACTATTTTGTACTAGCAATGAGCGTTATTGAAGGCCTAATGGTGATTACAAAAAAAAAAAAAAAAAAAAGAAAAACAACAACAACGAAAGAATTCTCCAATTGCTTTATTTAACCATGTATTTATAGAGCCTTTGCCTCATGAGCATTTATTCTACATGCAGTCATTGGTGATTATACAAAGGAAGTGCATTTTTGCTCATGCGAATCCAAATGAAAAATCGGAATAGAAATTTAGCGGATCCGTACACCTGCACATCATACAGATTTTTTACATTTATTCGCGTCAACATTCTCATTGTCTTGGTTGTAAAGAATCATTTCTCAGAAAAAAAATGTTGATATCTTTGAACAATTTGCAACATAAGTATAATACTATCTATATTACTCCAAAAAGAAACTTAATTTCCCGTTGTCACAATTAGTAAATTGTATAGCAAGAAATATGTAGGACTTTCAAAAGTCAACAAAGTAGACAATGATCCTTTTAGGCTATTTCTTCATACAATTTAAGCTTAAGTTTCTTTGTTTGTTTTCAATGTATGTTTTGTTTATGCATATTTTTGCAGATTTCTCTATACTACAAATTCTGAAGTGAACTAATATACTAAAACTACATGAACTAGATCAATAGCAGTTTCAAATGTGACGAATGCCAGTCAATCTGTACCATGTCAGAAAAAACATAAACTATGTCAATTCACATCGAAAACAGATCGTCATCTTCAAGTGACTGTATAAATCATCTTTTATTTAAAGTAAATACCCTATACTACATCCACCTCTATGACTGGCTGAAGTTTTATGGGTTATCAGAGAGGGTACTTCTGCTAAGTTTATTTGAACAATCACAATACTAGTATCATGACCATTTGGTAGAGCTTTATGTGGAGAACAACATTTCAAAATGAATTTAGATTCAAGTATAAAGGAGACAAAAGTTTTAAATTTGTCATAGCATCCACCTTCGTTTGCCAAATGTTTGCTTCAACCAACTTTAATTATCTTATTAAGCACGCACAAATAGTATGGAAATTCTGTAATGTCGATTCAAAATTGAAAGTATTAGTCCATAAAGAAAACAGACGTGACATTAACGCCATGATGACATGTGGATAATTAAGATAAGAACGTTTTAATATAATTTTCGTTCAATTCTTTGACATGTAAATAAGTGTACTTATAATGCAATAGCAAAATAAATGATGCCTAGAAACTTAGAAAATTGTTACCCGTTGGCAAACATTTTCACCCCTTCTTGACAAACAATCTTGAATCGTGAATTGTTTTCATACTCGATGAAACTACACAGTTGTAGGGGGAAAGTTGATCTAAGAAGTAACGCGTACGTTACCAACTCGCCATACATTTGTATTATCTTTCCACTTTGCGCAATCATTTTACAGCAGCATATCGTTGGTGTTAATATAGAGTTGACTGTATTATATAAATACCATAAAGCTGGGAGGTTGAAAGAGCTGATTGTTTTTCGAGGTTATCAACTACCAGCTATATGTTTTTTATACTGGATGATTTTTTAATTTAAAAATATTGAAAATCATTGAATCATGAACAATGTTACCCTTCGAGTCTGTTACATTTACGCATCAGTAAGCAGAAGCGTAACATTGTTCATGCTCCCTCAACGATTCCATGTAAGGACCAAACTGGCACATATTTCGTAAACAAAGAGAAGACAGGAAATTTATATGAAGTATAATAAATCACCACGTTCATGGTTTATGTAGTCATCGTAATTCACTTATCAAATAGAAAGGTTATGGTATAAATATTCGTCTAGCACTTCAATGTAGACATTGTCAACACACAATGACTTAAAGCAGTTCTTGGGATATTAAATTACGCAGAAAAGTACCATCTTACAAAAGTAATTAATAAGATGCTGTAGTATTAATCCACATATTCATTTCTTCAACATTTCCAACTAAAACTTAGTATTTCAGACCTCCCTGGACAATCACAATGTGAAAGTCTTATATAGATTTAAAGACCCTCTTTACAAATATTCCAAGCTCTATTTGGTTGAGTTGTTGGTTAGACACTTTAACGAGCAAAATTGAATAAAAATTATCAACATATCAGGCGTTTCCACTACCCCAGTCATGACACCAAATGAACGAAACTATCTGACAAATCAGTAGTGCACAATGTGTTTAAGACTGTCAACAGCAAGGAGTGAATGTAGAAAATATAACAGGAACTACTTAAAATGGCCGAAAATTGCAATCACATATTTTACGAAAGGATATGGAGTACATGAACATGCACTAGCAGATATGTTATGATCTTGTTTGGCCATTTTGATCTTATCACGATCTTGACAAACCTAACACATTTTAGTTAAGATGGTGTAAGATATTCAGTCGTATTTCAAGATATTTCATTTCAAGGACGATCAAGACATGTTCAGTTTATCAAGTTCAAACAAGATAACTGCGTTCAAGGGAGATCAAGATGTGTTAAGATTGTCCAAATCAAACAAGATCAAATCGATATCTTGTTTGATCTTAACAAACTTAACTTGGCTTGAACATTCCTGATTGCAATTAACAAGTAGATGTTATTTTATCTTAAACTATCTTAATACGTCTTGATCGTCCTTGAAATCAGTTATCTTGAAAACCACCTTAAAATCTTACCCTGTCTGGACAAAGTTGTGTAAAGCCTTTCAAGATTGTGATAAGATCAAAATGGCCAAACTAGATAATAACATATCCACTAGTGATGAGACCATAACACATATGTTAACTCCAATTGCAATAATTTTAATGAGCCATTTCGGAAATTAATTCCTCATCAGCAGCACTAGAACCCAAACAAAGGAAATTAATAATTTAAAAAAAAAATGTTTAAAATGCATAAAACCAAACGAAATCCGAATAATCAGTAATATCAAATATAGCTAAGGACAAAACTACGATGGAGGGAGTTAATCCTTCGGTTTTAGAATTTACATACATTTAGATCATAGTAATTGAACAAAGTGTACACATGAGGTATTATCTCATGTACGAGTACACCATATCCAGGAAAAATAAAGAGCAATAAAAGACAAACCCCTGTATTAAATATTCTACGAAAGGATATGGAGTACATGAACATGAGACCATAACAAATATGTTAACTCCAACTGCAATAATTCTAATGAGTTGTATGGCCATTTCGGAAATTAATTCCTCATCAGCAGCACTAGAACCCAAACAAAGGAAATTCATAATTTCAAAAAATGTTAAAAATGCATAAACCAAACGAAATCCGAATAATCAGTAATATCAAATATAGCTAAGGACAAAACTGCGATGGAGGGAGTTAATCCTTCGGTTTTAGAATATACATAAATTTAGATGATAGTAATTGAACAAAGTGTACACATGGGGTATTATCGGGGTGGTTTCTGTATAAAATCTAGCAAAGCATGATATCAATGATAATACTCTTTAATGAAATACTGGATAACAAACAATAACGGAGTATCAAATGTAGGTCTCTGGGGAACAAGATGCAGATGCCCAAATGCCAAACAGAACAAAATCTCTAGAACATTCTTTGCCAAAAAAAAAAAAATAATATGAGAAGAGCAGATAGTCAATATACCAAAAATGTTAGTTTTTGCCATTTTAGGTTTTTTCTTCTCTTTAGCCAACGTTGAACAGAAAGTCGTTGGCAGAGATAATAACAGGCAGCTCTGTAACACAGTATGCATCAAATGAAAAGAAATGAGCACAAATTAACTATTGCACATGGAGTAAAAAATCTAAGGCATGTACGCATCCATCATCGTGTAAAAATTAACTAAAACTACCTAACATACTAACTGAAATTTAACTTCTACCTAACCACAGTGTACCTAACATACTTACTAAAATTTAACCCCTGCGTTACATACTTACTGAAATTTAAATTCTACGTAACACACTCACTGAAATTCAACTTCTATGTAACATACTTACTGAAATTTAACTTCTATGTAACATACTTACTGAAATTTAACTTTATGTAATATACTTACTGAAATTTGACTTCTACCTTTAACACGTCATCACTACTGAAATTCAATTTCTACCTAACATAATTAGTGAAATTTGATAATGACTGATAATGACTAATAAAGCTTACTGTCGGTAACTTAATTCTTATTTCAACAGTGCAAAATATTGACTTATTACAAAGTTTTAGATAGCATAAATTCCCATTTCCACTGCGCACAATAACACCGTATTGGAACGACACCGGGTATTGGTACTAACGAAGCGGACGATTGATATTACCTTAGCATGAGTGAACGTGAAAAATCGCACTTTTTAATATTTGTGACCAGAAATGCGTGTGATTATCGACAGGGTAAAATTTGAGTTTATAATAGTCGTATTAACATAGAGTAAAGCAAGTGGATAAAAAGCAGAGATGAAAACACGTCGCCAAGTACCGCAAAAATTTCCCAAACGGGATGTTTTTTTTCTTCAAAAGCAAACGATTTTAGGCGTTTTGTGTTCCAAAAACACATCATTTAGTTCAATAATTTCCCCTTCAATTAAAATTAAGCAAATCCAGGTCTCAACAACTGGTTATGTAACTTAAATCACGAAAACAAAATTATGAAGGAGTACGGCGACTTGTCTATTATCTGGAATATTCTACAAGTCGCCGTACACTTTCATAATTTTGAAATAATCCGTGATCTACTATAAGAGATAAGAATTAAGTATAGAAATTCAAATACAATGTTTAGAATGATTTATGTAAAATGAATCAGTTCCTTACCAGAAAACAACTGCAAAAGTGTCCACTTGCATAAAATTTGGCATGGTGGGCTTTATTAAAACTAAATTGCATGGGAAATCCTGGTAAATCATAAAATATATTTTGTATGTAATAAACACAGGCCAATTGATTATAACTGCTTCATAAGTGACAATATCTTTTGAAAGGGATTGGACAAGGAAGAAAGTAATTTCAGAAGGGTTATCACTCGCTCTTTATTGTTGATTCAACTCTGATTTGAACGATAAAAATATTGATTTTAAAATAAGCTGCGGGAACATCCTTGCTACTTTTACCCGCATATGATGCATTTTGTAGTATTGAGATGATTCCATTTTGTGCAAACCTATGTATGTCGTCGTTGCGTCTATCATAGAAAAGTGCAAAAAGTTGTGTGATGGTTGAAACAACCCAGAATAAGAAATAAACGTACATTTCAGACAAACCACCACAAAAAGTAAGATTATGTTGGATAAGAGTCTATGCTTAGATGTAAGTAAATAGTTCGTTCAGACTAAAAAAGCATCAAAGGTCATAAACAAACTGTACGTTCTCTGTGAAAAATTTTCGTCAAATCAAAATGTTTGTCACATATCACTATTAATATTAATCCCTATTAATATGATATGGAAACATATGATTTTCCAATCAGTACTATATGATTATGAGATTTGGGAAGTTTTTCAAATACGTAAATCTAACTCAGTGATGTTCTACTCATTTCCTACAATAATTAAAAAAAAACTTTTGGTGTCGACTCAATGAAAAATGAAATACCGAAGTAACTGTTGATTTATTTTCTACATATGCGCATTTCGACAACTAATGTCTCATCAGTGCAATTCAAAATCAAAACATTTTGAAGTCCATTAACCGAAAAACATGTTACCGCTGATAGAGAACAAATATCCAGAAGGACCTAAATAGAAAAGCCAAAATTCAGCTAAGGACAGAGCTATGGAGAGGGAGATACTCCTTCGTTTTAAGCAAAATTTCGTAAAATTTAGATATTGCAAGTTTCACAACAATCGGTTTTCGGGTCAGAAACGACATACTGACTACTGGGCTGGTGAATATCCTCGAGGACTAACAGTCCTCCAACAGAGGCATCAGCCCAGTGGTAATAAATGAAAAAATACAGAAGTATCTGTTAATTTTTTTCTCTGCATATGCGCATTTCGACAACTTATGTCTAACCAGGCAGATCAAACCAAAAAATTTGGAAGTTCATAAACTGAAAAAAAAAAAAAAAAAAAAAAAAAAAAAAAACGAGAACCCAAAGGATCTAAAGAGAAAAGCAAAAATTCACTAAGGACAAAGCTATGCATGAGGAAGATATTCCTGAGTTTTAAACAAAATTTTGTATAATTTAGATATTGCAAGTTTCAATACAATCGGTTTCTGGACCAGCCTCGAAGTACTGACTGCTTGGTTGGTGAATACCCCCCAAGGACTAACAGTCCACCAGCAGACTTTGGTAAATTAAAAATGTGATTGATATGTTCAAACTCCCATTTTTTAAGACGTTTAAGCGGAGTAATTTGTCTACAATTCACAAGAATTGTTCCAATTCGCTATAGGCAAACTCATTTGTAAGGAAAATGTTGAAAACATATTTACCTCCGAGTGTTTTTTTTTAAACACTAGGAAAAGATTTTTATTTTAGTTTTGAGAGACCTTTGTTCATGAAACGTTCATATCGTAAAGGGTGCTAATGGTCAACCGTTGTTAAAACAGTCAACAGTACTATCTGAGGAAAAAAGATGGCTAAAATATTAATCAAATCACATATTATACGTTTTTGTTTGAAACTGGTCAATTGGAGCCTTGGATCACATACGATAAAAAGCCACATATACATTGTGCTTTGAAAGGTCGAGTGATTTGTCTTGTAAAGTAATACTTAATGAAAGAATTGAACTCTATTACAAAGTAGCTAATTCACATTCTTTTAATTAAACTTCTCAATATGGATAATAATGAAGCACTCCTTGTAATGATAAGCTTTGTTAAACATCAATTCATATTAGTACAGTTTTAATTGACGAAAATATATTGTAGAGGAACATAATCGAACCCGGTGAATAATAAAATCTGGCTTTATTGAAATATTACTACAATTCTGATTTCTGAACTAATACAATAGTACTTTATGCTTTTCATATATGTTTATTTGTTATGATTTTAAATTTCCTTGAAATGCAAAATCAGTTATTCATTCAATACCAGGACCGTAGGTGGAATTATGTCGGGAAAATTCCGATGAAAGACTGACCGAAATGTTTAATTTGTTATTGTATCCATCTTCCATAGCAAAATCTTAACCTCACCATTTACATGCATTGATAGAATATGAAACTTATATTTAATAAATCTTCGAGTCTTTTTGAATGCCCTATTTTTACTCCAAATTGTCGAAATGAACACAAAAAAGTAAGAACATTATGTATATGTGATTCATAGTTATATATGAAATAGAATTGTAGATTCTAGTAATATTGACGAAATATTATACTGTAGAAAGTAAAATTATAAGTCGTATAAAATAACTTAAACCAAAAGTCGATTATATTTATTAAAATGCATTTACGTGATATCAACAGAATGTCAGAAGCAATTATATTTTGAAGGATATTTTTCAGAGCAATAAAATACAGTTAATCTAAACCAAAAGCAGATAATAATAAAAGTAAATATACGTGATATCAACGGAATATTGCTGTATGCAATTATATTTGAAATGTTTATATGAAAAGGAAGTTTATAATTTTGAATGCTTTTGTCCAATCCTCTGACAATATAAACATTTTGATGTAAACCTGAATATTAGAAGCGCCTTTGGCGAGCATTTGCACTATTTCGTGCCATTTAAAAAGGCATATTTTCGAGAGTAAAGTTGATAAAAAAAGTTTAGAGTTTGACATCATCTAAGCACGCGTTTGTTCTTACTTGCAGCTAAACAGAAACATATTGTTGGAAGACAAGGTCAGTGTCTGGTTCTCACTTTATGATTTTATGCTGTAAACGGAGTTTCACTCATTCAGACAGATTGAAGAATAAATTTTGATTTAGTACTTTCATGTTGACATTGTCAGCATATAATGACTTCCAACATTTTATCCAAGTACTAAGGATATATTATTATATAGCGGTTATTTAAGCATACAACAGACAAACAACTAATACTGACCGTGCTCTTAATGTATGTTTAACCTCACCGATACTGCCGATGTCTACTGAAATCTATGGTTTGCAAAACTCTTTGGGAAGTTTTGTATTAACTTTTTCTTCCGTAGTGCGACAGTGTTTTACCAACAGACTAGGCTCACTGAACCGGCCGGCAGTTTAGATGCGAGCCCTCCTTGACTCATCTGTCTAATTTATGCTTTGTCTAATTCTTTCCTCCTTAAGATTGTGGTCATGGAGTTAGTAGTATACCTATGTTTGGTTTTATGTTTGTTTACGATGCTATAGGGAAAGAGGATAGAGAAAAGGGAGGTTTTGGTACCGATAAACAGGTTTAACCCTACCGCTAGCTCTTGCTAGTGCCTGTACCATGTCTGGCTATCCCGAGTTCCTTTATATAACATTGTCTTCTTTTGTCTTTTTATCATTTTTCTTGTACAGTTACCATCGAGACTGTGTCATGTGATTGTAACTTTGCGGCCATTGTAAGTGTTTCCTGTTATCTTCTCCGTATTTATTAGACTGTCAACAACAGTGAAGTAAACAAAAAAGAGGAAAGGTATTTAACAATACACAACACACCACCGAGTCAGAACAAGGTTACAAACACAACTACGTGTTCTTAAGCTTGTTTATACAAGCCTATCTGTTACAAATACCAACTAAGTTTTTTCATTCGTTTGTATAAACTTTACTCAAATATAAATAAAATTGAACAAATAAAATGGTGCGAGACAGGTTTATATACATTAAAAGCAATGCTAAAAATGCTCAAAACCGGTGCTACAGTTTACTATGAAGTATAAGAAAATTGCATTGTTGAAGGCCTCATGGTGTCTTCAATATGAAGACCAGCAGTATAAGCGTTGTTCCATTGCTCAGTTTTTCTATGTATTTAAAGAGACTGTTTCATGTTCTTCACTGCATATCCTTACATTGGTATCACTGTGACTGGTATGTTATCGACACAAAACAAATTATCCTGAAGAGAATACAACGTACACTAACTATATATATCGATATTAAACAACAAGAGAATGCAAAAAATTCGAAGGTATGAGACAAAAATGTGTTTTACAGACTAGAAAGCTTTGTTCATGTATCTAATAGCAAACCCAGCACACTACAACTCGTCGTGTTGTTCAGTTGTTGTAACTTTGATTTCTGGCATTTGTTTGGACCAGAATTCCGTCATTGCAGGGTTCAGGTTTGTTCCCTGTGTAATCGGTACATCAAAGTTTATATAATTTCGTCCTACCAGGTCATATTCCTTCCATGGTACAGAGCCTTCACCTCCATCTGGCTGTCTGAAAAACACATGTGAGTAGATAATTTACTTCATGTTATAGGATTAAAATTTATTTTACTCGGGAACCAAAAAAAGGTACAGTCACTTAAGTGGAGAATAATCATAAGATATAATATTTGGCTAAATAAATTCTGTATAAGAATCAGCCCAACATTGTTAGGTCTGCAAATCGTATCAGCACATTTTTGGTCGTTCCTCTTGTGGAAATCGGACCATTGCTATTGTGACATTCATGGCAACCCCACCTACACTCCGTCCAGCACTCTAGATCAGTCGGCAACCTCTGCTATATAAAGGTATAGTTTTTAGGAGGATTTACGGTACGTAAATCCTTCTCTTCAGAAAAATCCCGGGTATGAATATGCACTTCGAGATCAAAAATCAATTTTTTGCGGCCAAATTCATTGCGAATCTCTTCTTAAACATTATTGTAAACAGCATAAGAAATATGACATATAAATGTAAGGTATAAGCCTAATTAAAATAGAATTGTCGAGGGAATATTTCAGCAGTTGACAGAGTGTCACGTGACAAGTTAATTATAAATAACTTCACATGTTACCGTAGTTGTAGAAATAATAATCAATTACCAGTGACCTGAATATTTGTAATGTTTCTGAATTCAAAAGATGAAAAAAACTTAAATAACTCAGTACCTGATTAAAATTATGAATAATCGAGGATTAAGAATTCTTTCTTATTTAGTAAGCGTAGTTTGCACAAAGTGCTAATTTGATTAAGAATTGATCCAAAATGATAACTTGTATAGCTCTTGTATCGATACTGAAAAAATATTAAAATAAAAAAATACCAAAGTTGCAAAAATGAACAGTAAATTTAGTTATGCTGTACACGTGTTTCAAGGAGTAACCTCTCATCAGCAGCATTAAAATCAAATAATATGGAAAGCCATAATCGAAAAATTGTAATCAAAGAAGTAGAGCAAAGTCGGCAGTTATCGACAGGTGGCAATTATCGACATGTTTCCCACTGGAGCCTCTTCAGTATGCAAAAACTTACTTCGGTTCCTTGCTGACTTTTACATATTACAATATGACTACTCGGATGGTCTCTCGACTTTCTGATATCAGGGTAAATATCAATGTCGGAGATTATCGATACAAAATATTCGATGTCTTGTCGTCGGCTGAAAAACATGGTGTCTTACGCGATCGGGTAAGATATCACATGTCGCTGTCCAAAAAAAGCTCTCTTTCGTTTTTGAGAAAAATCAGAAAGTGATTTCTGGGAAAAAACTGTTTTTTACATGAAAAAGTGCATATTTTGAGAATTAGCTCTATGTCGTACGATAACTTAAGATTGCCTACAGGGATTTTGATGATTTTGATACTCAAGGTTGCACTTCACAAAAGAAAGCTCCCTTTTGTTTTTGAGGAAAATCAGAAATAATTTTCGGGGGAAAAAACTTAGATTTTATATGAAAAAGTACGTATTTTTTTTATTAGCTCTATGTCATATGTTTATGTCTGGAATTTATATGATTTTGACACAATAGATTGGTCTTGACCGAAGGAAGCTCCGTTTTGTTTTAAGGCAAATCTGAAAAAAAAAATTGGAAAAACATAGTTTTTATATGAGAAAGTGCATATTTTGAAAATCAGCTATATGTTGTATGATAACTTGAAATCACTTCACAGATTTTTATAAGTTTTAGGCACAGTGTTGGGTTTAATCAAAAGAAGGTCCTAATGATTTTGAGGAGAATCATAAAACATAGGTTTTATTTGAAAAAAATCATTTTTTTTTACAATTAGCTCTGTCGTATGAATACTTGCAATGTCCTTCATATATTATTTTCAATGTTTTGATTTGATCTGAACAAATGAGACATAAGTTGTCCAAGCGGCCATATGCAGAAACTAAATTTACAATAACTTAGGATTTTGTTATTTTTGTTTTTCACCAAAAATTGTTTTATGATTTCCATGAAATTCCGCAAACAGGTTTTTGGGACACACAAGGGGGCGGGGCCCTTTCTGACTTAGTCAGTATTCTAGTTTTCACTCATTTTTCTTGATAGTTTATTATAAGAACGTATATATATTGTCAATTAAGAAATCTTTTACTTTGTTGAAAAAAGTGGCAAAGCCTGCAATGACCGCTTTGCCTGTACTAAGACATGCAGTTTTTAATTGATTTTTAAATTTGACCACTTTGCTGTAATAAGATATGAATTAATTTTCTATTAATTTAATTTAATTTA
>MJUU01024945.1:0-34367 GCA_002080025.1 Modiolus philippinarum
TATGCATTTTCCCATAGGGTCCAATATTAAAATTAAGATCCCCGCTGGTGGCCATGTTTGATGATGGATCGGCACTAAAGTTTCAACACTTTGTCAGCACCTCATAAGCATCATTCATGCCAAGTTTCGTTCAAATCCATTCAGTGGTTCTCAAGAAGAAGTTCTTTGAATGAATTTTCCCATTAGGTCAAATGGTAAACTAAGTTCCCCGCTGGCGGCCATCTTGTAAGTGGTTGGAAAACTTGAATGTGTTCAATAAAATATAGTCCTTAACATGCTGAATATTTTTGCATTTTAAACTTGACCTCTATCTCAAAGCGTTTTTGAAATATAGGACATAAAGTAAAAAATCACGAAAAATTTGACCAATAAAGGACCACAACTCATATATAGGTACTTGGATTTTCTTCAAAATATCCATGTGGGTAGATCTTAACATGCTGAACATTTTTGCAATTTAAACTTAACCTCTATCTGTTATAGTTTTTTCAATAAAAAATAAAAAACATCAAAATTTTGAAAATTTTACGGAAAAAGGGCAATAACTCTTAGACGGGTTGTCAGATTTTCTTCAAAATTTCAGCATGGGTAGATCTTCTCATGCTGATCATTTTCACTCCATCAGATTTTTGATATCTGTAACGCTTTTTGAGTTATTGCCAAAAACTGCAATTTACCACTATGTTCTATTTTTAGTAACGGCAGCCATGTTGTTTGACCTAAGACATACAAAATAACAAATTTGAAACTAGATACCCTAGTGATGATTCAGTTAAAGTTTGGTTCCATTTCACCCAGTGGTTTCAGAGGAGAAGATTTTTGAAAGTGAGCTAACAACAGACGGACGACGGACGCCAAGTGATGGCAAAAGCTCACCCTGGCATAGCCAGGTGAGCTAAAAATCTGTTAACAAAAATGAAATTAAAAAATTGTAAAATAAAAACAAAAACAAAACAATGAGCACTATCAGTTAGCAACTATTAAATATTATTTACAGTTTTGATATATTTACAACATTCAAATATTTTCAAATATTTTCTATATATTTACACAAAAATAAATTTTCTGATCGAGTTATAAAAAATGCTTTGAATGTCAATTTGGAAGTGACTTTGCTTGGCAAGTGGCCCATATTTATACCAAAGTAATCTAGCGGAATCGTTTGATCGTGAACACAAATCATTTCTGATATGAAATCACAGATGTCATATTTTAATATCAAATCATTCATTTTTTTAATTGGATTAGCGGTCATTAATAGTCATTAAGGGCCATTCATTAAAAACACACATTAATTATGTCCAACTCATTGGACACGTGTCAAAGCACCATGGCTTGGGTAATCATACAAAGGACCACAATTCGATTACCAATTTCACCAGAAGTCCATTATTGTTGTTATGGATGCAAAGTGGTGCAGGAGTAAAAAATATTTGAAAAAATGGACATTTCTTTGAAAGGACAAGGTGCGATAGGGGGTTGATTCGGCCCAAGATTCCAGTGAATTTCTAAGTTGCACTTCAAGATTTTCTTTTATGTTCGTTTCAAAGTTAAGATCCCATTTACAGAAAAAATACAAATTTTAGAACCGATGACGTCACAATAAGTACAGTTCTGACGTCATGAAAAAGTTACTTTTAAGCATTTTCATAGAAATATACCGAATTTGGCAAATCTTCGAACAGTTTTCCTAACCGGAAATATCGAGCACATTCAAGAACCAATAAGATAATTTACCAACTTATTGGTACAAATAAATTGAACCTCTCATATAAATATTTTTTTGGTTCTTGCATGTGCTCTATATTTACTATACAGAAAAAGAAGTCAAAATTGGTCAAATTTGTCATTTTTTTTGACAAAATCTTCAATTTGTCCCTTCTTCTACGCTCAAAAACTCAGTTATCATACATCAATATTTAAGAAAGGTTACTGTTTACTAAAGAGCCATACCCATAGAACATTTCAATGAGAAAATTCTGTGAATTCAACCAAATTTATTTTTCAGGCCAAATAAAACCCTTATCGCCCCTACTCCTTTGCTAAAGTAGGATTTACACAAGGATTTAAATTCCGTTTAATCTTAAACGCAAGGTAGGTCAAATTATTCAATATTGACTTTTCTGTAGACTTATTTTCTTTTTGAAAAATATATATTATAATAAATTAAACAATAAGTATCCTAACTTGTTTAAAATATAAAACTCATTCTACAATTTATTTTTATTTCACACTCGTCAAACCAGTTTTAGTCAACGATGTCATTTCGTTTTAGCATTCATACGCCTGCTATCTTTGTAGTCTTAAATATCCCATATTTATGACAAATTTTCCATTAAATTTATTAAAACCCCTTTTAAATGTTTAATTTTATCCAAATATATCAATATCTATCATTAAAATGATATAATATAGTTGCAGGCGTATACATTTCTTCTGCAGGCGTATGCAGGCGTATTTAAGTGCTACCGTTTTTATACAATATTTTTCTGTTAAAACATGTACATGAATGTATGTAGTTACATGTAGATTATGAGGTGTTGTGAAAGAAGTTAGAACAGTTATTTGGACCACCTGTTCATTATAGATTACACCAAATTTGCAGATGATGGAACAATCTGGAACTGAACTCCAACTACTGAAAACTACAATGGAGGAAAACATGGAAAAGGTCGTACAGTGGACACAGAAATGGAGAATAAATATCAACCTGCGAAAGACAGAGACATGTGTTTTCTCAAAGAAAAAGATTGCAGAATGTGATAAGCAAATGACAACTCATGGAACGCACTTAAAGTATAATCCAACACCAAAACTGCTGGGAGTGATATTAGATGAGAAGATGACATTCAGCAGCCATCTAGACACCATAGAAAAGAAAGCAAATAGAACCCTATCCATCCTCAGGGAAATTAGACATGTCAGCAAAATCAACACCGAAAAAATGCTACAACTATACAAGTGCCTAGTAAGACCAGTCATAGAATATAGCTGCCCAGTATGGCAAATAGCTGACACAAAAGAACTACAAAAAATTGATAAGATCCAGAGAAAAGCCCTCACACTATGCCTAGACATACCAACAACAGCCGGAAGAGAAGCACTAAAAGTGGAGGCCAATATAAAACCATTAGATCTGCATATAGAGGAAATCAGTATCAAAGAAATTGCAAAAATACAGTCAAAGTCAATACAAGAACCAATAAAGAAAGTACTATTGCAATACCAAGAGAGGGAAAACTTTGACAGATTTACTACACCAATAGGAAAAGTACTCCAACAAGCAGAAGATATGAAAAATGCTACATGGATTAACATCATCCAAATTGAACCAGAATTTGCACACAGAATAGGGGAGCTCCAAATGACAAAAACTAGACCAACATATTGGAACAGACTTGGAAGCTCAAAATCCAGAACAGAGGAACAATCAGTGCTGTGTAAAGAAATAATGGACAGTATGCTTCAGAATACCAGTGATGAACAGGCAGTAGCATTTACCGATGGGTCGTGCCTAGGAAATCCTGGACCATGTGGAGCAGGTGCCATCATCTATTCTGAACACAGTAAACCCGCAGTTAGACTTCGTAGACCAGTAGCCCAAAGAGGCTCCATCCTACTGGCAGAACTGGTGGCCATACTCTTTGTTCTGGAATATATCATACAGGAAAACCTGCATAGAGCCATTAACTCCATTAAATTATTCTCTGATAGCCAGTGTACAGTCGGGCTTCTCACCCTCAACTACACAGCTAAGAACTATATTGATGTCATCAGAGATATAAAAGAATATATTGAAGACCTTAGGCTGAAGGGAGTTGCAACAACAATACTGTGGACACCCGGCCATGCGGGAATATCAGGAAACGATGAAGCAGACCTCCTTGCCAAAGAAGCAGCAGAAGAAGCGAGACATTTACCACCAGAAGATAATATCATGACTCTACAAGACATCAAAAAAACAGCAGAAAAGAGTACAGAAATAAAATGGCAAAGAAGATGGACCATCGGAGATAAGGGCAGAGAACTATTTCAGAAAATCCCAACAGTCTCTCAAACACCAATATATGATTACCCAAGTAAACATATGTTCTCAACTTTCATCCAATGAAGAACAGGATACTCCATATTAAATGCTTACAGACATAAGGTGGGACAGACCAACACTTCACCACTCTGCAACTGTGGACAAAAGGAAACAGAAGCACACTTCCTTATAGAATGCCAGCAGTATGAGGAAGAAAGACAAAGAATGTACACTAAAATATCAAAAGACCTGGGAATTAGAAACATAAATCTCGCCACTCTACTAACACCACTAGATGGCGAAAAAACAGAGGAAACAGAACAAGTTGGAGATTGTAGCGTCATTTATTCAATCAACAGGACACTTCCAGACCCTCAATTCTTAATCTTAACTACAGATATGTGCAAGCACTAGAGTAAAAATGTACCAGTAGAAAAAGCCACCTAGAGAAAATAGACAGCACGAAAGTGAAAATTGGTGCCATTAGGCCACAAGATTGAGGATCGAGAATTCATAAGAGCTGTCTTTAATGTTTATTGTTCCATTTATTTGATTCAAAATATTGCACCCACAAATTTATAATCAGATTATTTGTTCAGTGACTGACACCTGTATACTACTCGATGCAACACACTATCTGTAATAGATGGTGGATTTGACTGCGATACTTACGCTGAAAGGTAAGCACACCCAGGGGGGGGGTACTCTCAATTATCATCTGTACCTAGCCTGGTCCCCGGAAAAAAATTTTAACCCCAAAAAATAGTTCTTTTTTCAAACTACCCCAAAAAAATAGTTCTTTTTCAAATCACCCCAAAAAAATAGTTGCCTAAATAAGTGAACCCCAAAAAATATATTAGAAAAATAACACTTAAATATATACATGTTGTATTTTAACATAAAAAAAAAAATTGAAATTAAATTGACAAAATTTAAAAGTTTCCTCAGTTTAACATCTTATAAAATTAATTACTAGATCATTGTAATCTGTGTTGTGCTGACAAATCAGTTGACTTTATTATTTTAGTAACCCCATGTGTTTATCCATGGTATATTTCTTCATTTTCTGACATCAGACCACAATTAATTCCCTTTACTCGTGGTATTACGAATATAGTTCCAAGTAATAAAATATCTAATTTTTTTACGATTTTTTTTCTGTGACTTGTGTTGAAAATCTTGATATTTTTCCGTGTTAATATGATAGTAGAAGGGCTGAACTTTATTGTAAACACAGTATTTATTAGATTTTGTAGAAAGGAAGTTGTGATGAGGAAAAAGTTCAAAGGTTAAAAATTGTGTTCAATTTGAGATTTTGGTCACTGATCATACCCCATGGTTGTTTACAATGTTGCCACGGAAAAAAACAGCGATGGATTTTTCTGATTTTGTGATATGTTTCTCTTGTGACATCATATATTATGTGGTGCGAGTTTCATTTCAATAATGCCGGTGCAATTTTTTTAATATGTCTTTATTTTTACAAAGAAAGCACGGGAAAAATAATTGTGGTCTGAGGCCTTCTATGCAAACAAAACACCCAAAAATATGACATATTTGCCTACCCCTAAAAAAATATCTTACAATTATTAATACCCCAAAAGAATAGTTAATAATATTTCTAACCCCCCAAAAAAAATAGCTTGGAATTTCTTGAACCCCAAAAAATAGCAAAATTCGGAAATTTACACCCCAAAAAATAGTACCAGCCTAGGTACGGGAAAAAATTTGGAGTACCCCCCTGGGTAAGCACACGTCATATGTTTCAAGAATTTGAACCTGAATTTTTGAAAACTGGTTATTTTTCGACGAAAATAATTGTATAATTGGAATCTCTCTTATACAAATGACCAAATAAAGTAATCTTACATTTCTCACAAACCATTTCGTTTTGTTTTGTTTTTTTTTTTTTTTCGTTACTGTTACCTGTTGTCAACAAATACACGTTGAGCACTGAATTGTGAGACATTTGAAAAAAGGAACCCAGTTCATTTGAATATAATATGAACCATATGAAACCGAATACGGACTATGCGGGTTTTCATGTTATCGTAAGTAAGTTAGTGAGTGAGTAACTTCTGTTTATTTAACGAGGGTGACTTAATAAGTTTTGATCTAATTTTCATTGAGGCCCTCAAATCATTCCTCAACTAATTTCATACACATTTAAACACAATCAAAAAGCATAATAAATAAACTGACATGCATTCAGAACATAACATTTCAACAGGGACTATACATGTACATTATCACAGGGACTATACATTATAATAATATATAGTCCCTGATTTCAAGAAATATTTGAAACAAAGCTCCTTAAGTAAAAGCTATTATGACAAATTTTTATATTGTATGACAGTCATTCCATATTTTAATATTTTATACATTTAAACTGGGATTAGTCCCAGATTTAAATGCAATTTAGTGTAGCATTACAACTGCATATACTGTCCCTGTTTCTCACGTGGTAATAGGAAGGTTCGCGAACCTCATTAGTGATGTCATAAAATCTAATTTACATAATGCAAATTAGCATTTTTGGTTGGCAAAGTCGTAGTTGGACCACTATTTAACAATGTAAAATAATTTTTGATCTTTTGTAATTTTTTTATTACCCATCCGATTATGGATCTGTAAAATGCGTAATAAACTTCAAGACTTTCATATTTTTTCTGCCGATTTACTTTTTAAAAATTTCCTGTAGAAAATTTTTTATGTTGTTTTAAAAAATGTCAAAATTGTTGAAATTTGTATACTTTACAAAATCGCTAATTTTATAGATTTTGAAAATAAATATATTTAAAAAATTAATACCTTGTAAAAGTGTAAACAACCCAGAATTTCAGTGAAAAGAAATTATCAAAATATATCAATTAACAATTTCGTACGAGTGAATTGAAAATGACATTTTTATGACCCTAATCAATTATCACGATTTCTTGCCAACCTTTCCAAGTCTGTGACGTCACGGCGAACCTTCCTATACCACAGGGCCTTGTTACTAATTAGAAAATTTTACTTAGTGTATATGCATGGATAGTAAAATTTTCTAATTAGTAACAAGGCCCTGTGTTAATACTACACTATTGCATGACAAGCATGTATTTCCTAATAAGCACAGGTTGTAAGTACTTGACCATATACCATACGGTATATAACTGATGATCAAATGCTTAAACTCGACCTTTGAATTTTGCTCTTTCAGTGGGATCGTGTCGAAAAATCAAATGCGCGCACTTATTTGTAGTTTTTTTTTCAAATTCCTTTGATGTATCACCCCAGCTGAGCTGTCAGGAGTTCGAAATAGCTGTTTGACAATTTTAGAGAAACTGTTTTAATTGATTTTACTGGTTTTCTGTTTGGGCAAAATTGCATATAACTGCACGAGTCTTATGTACATACATATGATCACGCACGCGTCCTTTCAAAATACGAGGTTAATACTCATACTCGAACTTGGTTGATGCTTGTTTAAGAAACCAATGCC
Organism: Modiolus philippinarum; assembly: GCA_002080025.1. NCBI lineage: Eukaryota > Metazoa > Mollusca > Bivalvia > Mytilida > Modiolidae > Modiolus > Modiolus philippinarum. Next base: position 7,515 of record MJUU01024945.1, read on the forward strand.
ATCGACACATGCCAGGCTGACCGAGAATTCGGGGAAGAATAATTTCAAGAAAATTGAGTTTTGTCTTTTTTAGGAAAGTGAAAGCATAACAATGTCTATCAGTAACCTAGATGTTCTAGTAATACAGACAGGTGGTAAGTAATCTAAAATGCTCAACTATTCATTCATGCCTCCCGGGAAAAAGAACAGGTGCAGAATTAGGAATACATCCAAAGTAAAGATTTAATCACCGCGGATCTACACAATCTGACAGGCAGTAGAAGAAGAAGAAGACGAAGGATGTTTTATTGTCCATTAAAATGGCCCACGAGGGGCATGATACAAAAACACACACAAATAGGCAAAGTAAAACAGAATACAATTTAACATACACTCTCATGTGTATAAATCAACAAACTAGTGCACTCAAGTGTAACCATGGCTAGGTTTCTACAAATTGATAAATATGCACTTATTAAAAGATGGTAGATGGTAAGTTTGACAAAAGTAGGATTCTCATCCTGAAAGATAGACAAGGAAATATTGCCATAGTATGGGCTTCTCCACGTTTAACATAGAAAAGTGTCTCTTGCAAGGAGCCTTCGCCCGGAACACAGGGATCAAACTAAGCAAGAAAATCAATCAGGAACACTTCTCACATGATCTAGTGAGGAGTAAAAAACACTCACTCATAGAGAAGTAACATGTGTCATGGATTTCAACTTGTTTTGTCTAAGGGTTAGCAAATGACATTAACCAATCCGCTACCAAACATATATTGCAAAACAATATATAAACTGATAGTGTGACGGGTGTCGCTAGCGGGGCAAGGGCATGATTACCCTTCCGGGGCACCTGATGTCACTCCCGGTTATCACACTATGAGTGCCTTAGTTCTTAATGTCTTTTTTTTATTTCCGTGCATTGTAGCTGTCTCACGCCCTTGTTTTGTCTTTGTTTTTCTCTGCTGTCGTTTTTTGTCATGTCTTTGGACTTCGATTTTTTTTTGGTCATCGCTTCCCTTGTTCCTTCGGTATTCTACTGCCGTTGTTTCACCATAAAGGGATGGGGGCAAAAGACATCATGCCATCCGCAAACACGCGCATTCGGTTCTAAACTAGAAGGGTCCAAAGGCCGACGTAGCCGATCTTTTTCCTCGTATCAATTCTCAAATCACATTGACGGAGCACCATTCTCACCCGAGACCTGGGACTTGCATGGTGCACAGCATCTTAATGCTTTTTTTATTGACAACTCCTTGGGTTGTTAAGGACAAAACCATCGTTCCGGTGGCACAGAGGCAGGCCAGGGAAGCCAGTTAGGTTGATGCCAAGGAGGTAACACCTCTTATGACTGACCCCGTGTTATCGCTGGTCAACGAAACACAATAAAGGGCATGTGTATGACCTTGTCTAATCAATGTAGTTCCTCAACGAATGCTCACATCTCCAGATAGCTGCGATGAGCTCTTTGGTGTAGTCGATGAGTTGGAGGCCATGCAATCGCCCATTTATTTATGGCACCATACTGCACAAGAGAATGTTCTTGGGTGAGCTGTTGGTAGGTTTTAAGATCAACTCTAGAACCATCGCAGATTTGCTGATCACTGACTGACTGAAACGAAACTCTAGATGGTGGACTGCTAGACGCCATTGAGGTATCTTTATCGGATGTCACTTTTCACCTTGATGCTGCTAATGTCTGACGTGATGAGTAGTTAAGAAATGAGAGTTCTGCCCCAAAACCATTTTCCATGCACAAACCCTGCAGAGGACCCCAAATTTGGGGCCCCGGGATGCAAATGGGTCTGTAGCGAGTCGGGGATAGTGAAAAGTGCTGGGAGGCAAGGACCCACCAAAATAGATTAAAAAATTTAGAAACCCAATAAATCATGAATTCCGAATCTTCTCAAAAGACGGATCAGCAAATCCGATTGTTAGGTCCCGGGCGGGAAGAGAGCGACGAGGAGGTGGGAAAGAGGGCACAGGCTCAAAGGGAGGCCAGACGCGAGCCGATTCTGAGTTAGCGCGACCTGCCTTGGGAAATATTCCAAGTGGTTGGGGTCAAGAAGATGAAAAGTCAGTATGGGGACGGCAAGATTCTGACGCTGGAGAGGAAAATGGCGGAGACCAAGGTCTGGGCGTGCAGCAGGATGATCCGGGAAATGTAGCTAATACCGCGGGAAAAAAGGCACCTGCTCAAGGTCGATAACTATGGGATGAGGAAGTCAAAGAAGAGGGGGCATGACTACTTCCACTTTGAAGTTGTGATTTGAGGGGACGTGGGGGAATCCTTTCTGATGGGGAAACCCATCAGAAAAAATATTTGAGGGCGGGGATCAGCGAGAGCCTTGGGAATCTCACCCAACCTCACCTATCCTTTTCGTGCCCACTGGCACATAAGGTCCTGATAGACTGCCTCCAGTTCATCCGGTCTCTTGCCGCCACTCTTGCCTGTGCCCAAGTGTTCCATCCCGGTTGGTATCTCTCTTGTTCTGTTGTTCTCCTCCAGGTAGTTTTAGGCCGTCCGACTTTCCTTCCTCCCTCTGGATGCCATGTTAGGGATGTTGTGCACATCCTCTTACTGTTGTCAAATCAGAGGATATGCCCAATCCATTTCCATTTTCTCAGCATAATTGTTGAACTGATGTTTGTTGTTCTTGTTCTTTGATGTTATTATTTATCTGTTATTTTTCAGGCTATCTGACCTTGAGTATATTTCCGAGGCATCTGTTTTGAAATGTATCAAGCTTTTTCTTGTCTCTCTCTGTTGTTTCTGTAGTTAAGTACTGATATAATCAAACTGTTAAACAGGCGTATCTTTGTTTGAGTAGAAAATTTTGATGTTTTCCAAATCTTGTTTTAGCCTCGGAATTTGTTGTCTAGCTTTTTCTAATCTGCTTTTGATATCTTGGTCACAACCTCCTTATGATGTCACAATGCCCCCTAGGTATGTGAAAGTCCCGACGTCTTCAAATTGTTGGTCGTCTATCTTTACCGAATCTTGTATGGTAGTGTTCAGTCTCATTACTTTAGTCTTTCTGGTGTTTATTTTGAGGCCAACCTGTTTTGTATGTTCATGTAGTTTCTGGGGTTTCCTTTGAATGTCTCGGTACTTTGATGACAGAAGTGCTAGATCGTCTGCGAATTCTAAGTGTTCAAGTTTAGTTGTAAACGTCCACCTTATTCTGATTGGTTCCCTTTCTGTTGTCTTCTTCATGATGTAGTCAATGACTAGGAGGAATAGGAATCCGGTCATAGTGCAGCCCTGTTTACACCAGTTGTAACTCTAAACCACTCTGATTCTTCACCATCAACCAGTACCGAACACTGGAAAGTGTCATACAGTAGTTTTATCATTTTGATTAATTTTTCCGGTATGCCATAGGGTTTCATGATGGACCATAGGCTGTCTCTGTGAATTGAGTCGAATGCTTTTTCAAAATCGACATAGTTGATAAAAAGTGGTGCATTTCATTCATTACACTGTTCTAGTATGCTCCTCAGTGTAAAAAGTTGTTCAGTGGTACTTCCCCCTTCTAAATCCAGCTTGTTCTTCTCGCAAATTGTCATCGATGCCATTTTGTATTCTCTGAATGATTACTCTGGAGAAGAGCTTACTTGGCACTGATAGTAGGGTGATGCCTCGGTGATTGTCGCATACTGACTTGTCGCCCTTTTTCGGGATTTTGACTATCAATCCTTTGCTCCAGTCGTCCTTTTTTCGGGATTTTGACTATCAATCCTTTGCTCCAGTCGTCTGGTATTTTCTCTTCATTCCAAATAGCTGTAAACAGTTTTTCAAGATACTTCACTGTTGTTTTCATGTCTGCCTTTAGAATTTCAGTTGTTATACCACCAATTCCTCCTGACTTTTCATTTTTATGCTTTTTCATTGCTTTAATTATTTCGTCTTTCTCCATGACACCTATGTTTATTTCATCTATCATGTTGTCATCGTTCTCTACTATTAATGGATTCTCTGACTGAGGTCGATTTAGAAGAATGTTAAAATGTTCTTTCCATCTCTCCTTTATGTCATTCCCATCTTTGTCTTTTATTGTTGATGTTTCTGTTCTCCTCTCATTACTAAGCACCAGTGTTACCTCATAAACTGTTTTCATATGACCACTGTTGGCTGCTGCTTCTGCCTCTTCTATCAGATCTTCTGTCCAATTTCTCCTGTCATTTCTAATGCTGGTCTTAATCTCTTTGTCTATTCTACTGTATCTTGATCTTAGGTTTTCTTTCAGTCTTTCAGATCTACTGTTGTTTAATTGCCGTTTTACTTGTATCAAGAAGTTTCCAAGATTCTTTACCTATCCAAGGTTTATGCCCTCTTTTCTTTGCTCCAAGTATGTCCTTTGAAGATTCAATGTAGCCTTTTTCCATTGTTTCCCAAATATCCTCAACTGACTCCATATGTTCTAGCACTTGGAATCTATTTTTGAGCGCGATTGAGAATGCCTTCTTTTTATCATGATGTTGAAGCTTGGTGGTATCATATTTGATTCATCTATTCTCAATTTGTTTCTTAAATGCCTTTAGTTTAAGTCTGATCTTAGAACGTATGAGCTCGTGATCGCTGCTTGCATCTGCTCCTCTCATTGACCTTGTGGCTAAGCATGATGTTCTATGCTGTTTTGAAATGAGCATATGGTCGATTTAGTTTTCTGTCTTTCCATTTGGCGATATCCAAGTAACTTTGTGTCGAGGTTTATGAGGGAAGATGGTGCCGGTTCTTTGAATTTATGGTCTTCCAAACGTTTAGATTTTATCTGCACTGATGAGACATAAGTTGTCGAAATGCGCATATGCAGAAAGTAAATTCACAGTAACTTCGGTATTTAGTTATTTATGACTAAGTTGTTAATTTCACAAAACTCCACCAGGTTTTCTCCATTTTCTTTTCTGACTCCTAGACCATGTTTTCCCATGACATTTTCATGACCTTTGTTGTCACTACCAACCTTTGCATTGAAGTCGCCAATCACTATCAAGATTTCATGTTTTGGGATGGTGTTTATGACCTCTTGAAGATGTTCAAGAAAAAGTTCTTTCTTTTCTTCTCTAACACCGTTTGTTGGTGCGTATTCTACTGTGATGCTTATTTTCAGTGTGGAAGTATATGCTAGTAACCGAACATACAGAAGCCTTTCATTGATTAGTTTCCATTCTAAAACTGATTTTGTTCTCTTTTTGAAAGCATGATTGCTACTCCTTCTTGATGTAGGCCATTCTCTCGTCCTAAGTAGAGGATAGTTTTCCACTCTGTAGAGTTATTTTTCCGTTTTCTGTCCATCTTACTTCATTGAGACCAAGAATGTCAAGTTTGTATCTATCCATTTCTTTTTCAACTTGTGCTGTTTTTCCTGCTGTGTACATAGTTCTTACATTCCAGCTTCCAATGAAAATGTTGTCAATTGGTGTGCAAAATCACATCGGCCTGTGAGCTTCCTCACGGCTTTCGCCGACAGGCGTCATGTTGTCCGCTGCACGGGTATCTCTAACAAGGAGATGTATGGTCTCTCGCTGTGTTCTTTGTGTATCATAGATTTTTACCACACCCGGTGATTAGCCGTGCAAGAACCCCCTGGATTCGGGGGGCCAGTGGTTTTCTGTTAGGATTTTCCTTCCTTAGATGCTCCGATTACCTTGGTGACGGAGTAATCTCCCCGGATTTTCTGTCTAGATTTACTTCCATAGCCTTTGACTTTCCCAAGTCATCCGCAAGGCAGCGGTTACTATTTACCCATAGCTCGGGTCTAGGCTTGCAGGCATCAGGGCGTATCCACTCGCCGTTGGGCATGGCATGCCGTGCATCTAGGGGCCTAGATTCCTCCGAGACCTTGTGATTTAGCCTGGGGCCACAAGGTGCCCAGTTACCGCCTATCATCTCGGGGAGGATGCCATTACTGGGCTCACATAGGTCTTGCTGCATAAGAGGCTATAGTTAGAAGGAAAGACGTACACACTCAACTTCCTTTTCACAGCAAGCTTCTTTCCAACGGTGTGGCTGAAAGCGAGAGTGATAAGCAACGACACCACAACACACACACTATACGCATCACACAATCATTTCATGATGAGTAGTTAAGAAATGAGAGTTCTGCCCCCAAACCATTTTCCATGCAGAAATCCTGCATAGGACCTCAAATTTGGAGCCCCAGGATGCAAATGGGTCTTGAGGGAGTCGGGGATGCTGAAAAGTGCTGGGAGGCTGATAAGATCTGGCCAAGCGGAGAGTATCACGACGCTTCTTCTTTTTGGCGAGTCGCTTGGCGATCAGCGAGAGCACTAGGGTGGTCGTAGTACTCAGGCAAGCGAGGGCACTCCGCGGTAAGTAATAGACTGCTGATGGAGGCCGCAGCCTACCTTATCCAGTCGCTTAAAGACGCGAAGTATATTTCTGGACCTCGGATTCCAGGAAATCCTCGAGTCTGGCATCTACTCTGTCGGTCATTTATCTAAGGGGCTCTAAATCATGCCAAGGAGGGGGAGTTCTTGAAGGGCGGATGCTTACGGGGCATGGCTTGCGCTTGGTTTCGAGTCTGAGCTTATCCTTCTGGCTTGAGATCAGGTTCAGACCATACTCGGAATACGTCATTTATTTATATCTCGCGACGGTGAAAGCGCATGGTCAAGTGATCGCCTCTGAGATCGATGGGCAGACTGTCCTGATCGGTGATATACGTCACCATGGAGTGGATGGTATTCACGGTCACCGGAAGGTAGATCAGATTCTTGGGGTTCTGGACGATCTTCATGCCGGGGGAGACGTTGGGGAAAAAGCTATAGATCACGGTCTGCTGCACGCCGTCGTCATGGCTTCCACTGATGATATCGCTATTCACCAGGATACTATTGACGTTGATGTTATACACGATGCTCTCGCTCTCGAAATATCCATTGGTCTTGGCATCGTAGATATAGGTCTCATTGTGAATCCCAGGACGGTCCGGATGCTATTGGGGACGTCGAAATTTACTTGGTAGTGCTCACGCAGGATGGGGACGGCTCTCAGAGTCACTCGGTTGGTCCAGATTATGGTCTTGGCGCCGTGGCCATTTTGACGCATACGCCTCTGGATCTCGGCATTGATATCATAGATATCGTAGGATCCGACCTTCAGGGCGATGGAGAACCATCGCGCGCCATCGTCGGGAGAGTATGAGAAGACGTGATTTCTCTCATGAATATTGGGGAAGGAGTAGTAGGTCTCCAGGTTGACCAGGGCCATTTCATAGCTCTTGGCGGGGTCCAAACGGGTTGGTTGTTGGAATCGCGCGGAGAGCCGACTGCCCCGTCCAGAGATGACCAGGGAGAATCCACGCTCGGGGCCGTATTCTTGACGATCTGCTGAAGCTCTGTCATTTATATATGGCTCAGTAGACGACGCTCATCTTTCGACCGTCTAATTCGAATTGGAGGATGCGATCGGAGATGACCAAGGCATAGGCTTTGGTATTGGCGGCAACGTTGCGACCGAATTTTGCCTTGATATAGACGTCGATCGTCGAGTCCTTGAGAGCTCGCTTTGCTTGGGGACGTCGAATACGAAGAGGGAATGGAGATCAGTAAAGTCGGCGGGGGTGATGCCTGCATTGTCAACCAGGTGATCCATATTGAATAATTTCCAGCGGAAATCGACGGCCTCCTTATAGAGCCTGGAGATCTTCTGATTCATGAAAGGCATTATAATCCACGGCGGGATATTTCTCGGAATTCAAAGTGACCCAGATATCATTCACGCGGCAGTAGTCGAAGATGGCGGGATTGGCTTCTTGATCGTTACTCTTATGGGTCTGGAAGGCGACGATCACCCATCGAGGTCTTTCAGGGCTGCTTTTGGTGGAAAGGCGCCAGGTGAATTCATTGCTTTTGGGGACGGTGATCGAATCGCACTGCCTCATGCGGAAGCCGATATCTAGCTTCTTGCTCTCGATGGTCTTATAGAGCCGCAGCTTCTGCTCGAAGGAGGGCATTACGTGGGGGATGAACCAGGAGAGATTGCCGAGGACGATCTTGCCAGGATCGTTGATATTGGCAGCATCCCGGAAGATGGTGTCATTATCCGATGCGCTGACGAGAGTGAGCTCATGCTTGATTCCGTAGACTAGCTTTTCGTAGTCCTTGGCAAAGCCGAAGATATGCTTCAAGGAGATGGTGAAGGAGAAGGATTCCTTAATGGCGGGCTTGGCGATGACGTAGGCCTTCCGCGTGGCAAATCCCAGATTCTCTGCAGCGGTGGCGGCGGAGGTATCCCTGACCCATAGCTAGTTGAGGCCTTTGGACTATTAGAAGTCGTCGGGATACGGGAGAAGGCCCAGCATAGTGGTGGCGACCCGAGATCGTTCAAGTGCTCGATCGTCTGCCCGGAAAGCTTGTAGCTGATGGATTTGAAGAGGTACATCATTGCATTATTGATGAGGGAGATGAGGTTGGCGTCGGCAAAGGTCGACCCATTAGTCTTCTTGAGCCTTCCTTCCAGCAAGAGGTAGCTCTGGGATGGATGGAGGAAGAGATCCTGCGACTCGATGATGAGGCGGATCTCGGTGCCGGAGCTATTTAACTGTGTCCCGGTGATGGGATGATATTCGTTGAATTCGTACTCCTGGATGCTTTCGTCGAAGACTAGGTCTTCACGGAGATTCATCATCTCGGCCATTTATTTAAAGGTATGCATTCGTGCGATGTCTGCCCTGCAATGAGGTTATGGATATTCCCCTCGTGCTTCGATAGGATGGCAGCGGCTTTCGGTGGAAGGCTGTGCTTGGTCTTGGGCTTTGGCTTAGAAGGGATCTTGCTCACCAGATGATCTACGGCTTTGGTGGCGCCCTTCTCGACTCCCTTGATGACTGCATTGGTGGCGGCGGTGGCAGCCTTCTTCCCCAGGGTCTTAGCGGTGGCAGAAGTGAAGACTTGCCCGAGCAGATTCTTCACGGTATCGAATATTCACCGCCCAACCGCATATTTGCGGCGATATCCGTGATTCGTGACTAGCATAGTTTATTTAAGGGTGTTACGATGAAGGCGCTTATACCTGGCATTATCGATAAACTTTCCACTTCGGAGGGCGTCGAGGATGGATGCGATCTCATTGCAGACGCCGGTATCTTAGCCTGGAAAGCCTCGGCGCATAAATCTAAGCGCTCGGTCAGCTGCGTCGGGTCTGATGGAAGGAAGAGCATTCCGCTCCCTTGTTTATCTTCATAATAGATATGGGATACGATGGCCTTCCACTTGAAGCTGCTTTTGACCTTTGGCGTCTTGGATAGAGCGCTATTATTCTGGTAGATCGCATAGGTCTTCTCCAGGATATCGCTGTAAGCATCCAGATCGTCGATATCACCACTACGAGCCCCCATAGCCCAGGCGTCCCCTTATATCGCTGGCAATTGACCAGGAGATCGTCGCCGTCGAAAGCGACAGGAGCATTCCCGATGAAAATTCTCAGATCTCAGATCAAAGGTATGATCCGCCTGATTGGTCATACTCATCTGAAGATAGTGCTGCGCCCCAGGCCCTAGGATGGAGCCGGGTTCCTCTTCAGTAGAGAGTGGGTCTGCAAAGTCTGGAGGAGGGGACAAGGCAGGGATTGGGGGTGGGCTGCATATTCTTGATGATTTCCAAGGCGGTTTCCTCCTGGGCTTCCACCACAGGCCGAGATCTCGACTTACCCCCAGTTTCTCCAAGCGATTCTTCAGCTGACTCGCCTTGATATTCTGCTTCATGTCGTGCAGCGATTTGACCAGATCATCGCGCTGCTCCATGCTCGTGATCTTAATGAGGCTAATTTATATAGGGATGCCTACGATCATGGCTTTTCGGATACCCGGGATAATCCGAAAAAGCAGACGACCTCACCACCATCGGCCGTACTTGGCGGCCTAGGCGGCGGTCTCAGAGCGCGAGAGGTTCGGGGTGGTCGTTTGGCGTTCGAAGGGGTGATCGGGGAAGCGTTTGGCGTTCAGAGGGGCGTTCTGGGGAGCCTTTGGCGATTGAGAGGGCTTCGGACGATGGAGGCGGCAGACGATGGATCCTTCTGGGCAGGTCTTCATGCAGAATCTTCCCGTCTTGCACGCGTGCTGGTGATAGGGTGATATGCTTCTTGCACATATCTATTCCCAGTCGGCAAGGAAGCTGGCAAAGATGCCCTCTAGCCACCTTTTGACCGCATGAGGGCTTGGGCAAAGGACGTGGTTTGGTGCTATTTCTCCCCAAGGTGCTGATATCGTTCGGGGGATGACGAGGCATGAGCCATACCAATCCGAAGCTATCGCACTCTCCAGCCTCCATCTTTATCTCCCCTTGCATTCACCACTCTCCGCCAGATCGGCTTGCAGGCACTAGAAAATGCAAGATTGGCAGAGATCGCCGCAATTCTCCATACTGGCTTGCAGGCGCTGGGGAGTGCAAGATCGGAAGATCGGAAGAGACCGTCACACTTCTCCAGGCAATCTCTCGGCTCTGGCAGAGGTAGAAGCAATCGATGTTATTATGTCGGCTGCGCACGTAGTAATCCTCGTACTTATTTTGCTTGCTCAGCATCAAATCGTCGAAAACCATCATATTCTTATCCGCCGGATCGAGCTCGCGGGGATCGGGCACGTCACCGCCCTGCTCGAAGAAGGAGGCATCGATCCCACCAGGCCCTTTGTGAAGAGTTTCGACGAGATCTAGCAGCGGATATTCATCCTGCAGGGTGAGAAGCTTTTGGGTGGCCTCTTTGGTAAGACTAATCTCCAGCGGCGCTCGCAAGAGATGATAGATTGGCTGGTGAAGAGATTTCCGGGAGACGTAGAGGCGATCATAGTCCAACCACCCCGAGCGAAGGAGAAGATTATTCAGCAGCGTGGTCTTGCCGCAGCCCGACTTCTCGACGGTCAGACCGCGAATCGATCGCTGGGGGAGGAGGAAGTGATTGCTCCCTGTAGGTGCGGCGGCATCGTCAGAGATCCACTGATACGCTAGGGGTCCGCGAGGTGTTTGCAAGCATCGGGAGGCTGCGGAACCTGCACCGTCTGCGTCTCCTAGAAGTCCCAATTTATCGCTGCGTCAAGCGCCGAGCTCTAGAATAAGATGCTCAATCGCTTGCCCGTGGAAATGCACTTACCAGGGCATAATTTCACTGGCCCGGCACCAAGCTACATAAGCGTCTGAAGGCAGACGGCAACCCTAAACCCTGATCGATCCCCACCAATCGCGTGGATAAGGCCTCCTATCACCACGATCTCTGCTATGCTAAGCATCAGGATACTGCCACACGCAATTCCATCTGCGATAAGACCATGCTCAAGGAGCTGGACGGCATTCAGCAGCCCACGGCCCGCGAGCGAATGGATCGAAGTATCGTCAGACCCATCATCGGCACCAAGGCTCCATTTTGGCTTGGGATTTAAAGAAAGTGCGCTGGTCCGACCAGCTAGTCGAAGAACTGTATACCCGTCCGTTGTAATTTTGAGAAGAGGCGCGTGGTGGTGGGCGGGGCGGATAATACCTGGGCCGCCGATCTCGTGGATATGAGCGCCTTCTCCTGCGATAATCGAGGCTATAAATTTCTCTTGAGCATCATCGACGTTTTCTCCAAGTATGGCTGGCTGGTGCCGCTCTAGGATAAGAAGGGGATCACGGTGCGCGATGCCTTCTGGGCCGTCTTCAAGGACCCCGTAGAAGCTATGGACGGATAAGGGCTCCGAATTCTAAAATCGGGAGGTGAAGGATCTTCTCCGAAAGCATAAGATTGAGCTCTACTCCACGGAGAATTCGAGCGTCGTCGAGCGCTGGAATCGCACCATGAAGGAGAGGATGTACAAATATTTCTCGGCCAATAGCACGTGCTCCTACCTACCCATACTTGAGGATCTGGTGCGGAAGTATAATACCTCCAAGCATCGATCCATTAAGATTACTCCCACTGCCGCCAGCCAGAAGGAGAATCATGCGAAGGTCTGGAATCATTACGGAGATCTTCCGCCCAGCCAACACAATTCGAGCGTGGAGGTAGGGTCCGGATTACCAAGAAGAAGGGCATCTTCGAGAAGGGATATACGCCCCGCTGGAAGGAGGAAGTCCTCGCAGGTCCTTGACACTCAGCCGCCGACCTATCGCCTCAAGGATTTCCATGGAGAGGAGATCCAGGGATCCTTCCACGAGCCCGAGCTCCAGTGCATCGAGGATATCCTGCGGCGACGAACCGATATATCCAATTTCGAGTCCAGAATCTTCCTCAGGGCCATGACGTCATCCTTCTCGTTCGTCTTCAGGCGCCGCACCCTCTTGGCGATCTTCTCCTCCCGCGTATCGTCCGCGGCCTCTAGCCTCCTCTGGGAGTGCTTCACGAATCTCCTCGTTGCGGTGTCATTATTCTTTTCATGATACTTGAGATTGACGATGCGATTGAAATTCATATCCAGATCCTCTTCGATCTCATCCTTGCGGTCGACCCCTCTGGTGAGGCCCACGCTTAGACCAAATTTATCGACCATGCTTTATCTATAGCAGGGAGAAGACAACGTCCTCGAAGGTCCAGTCTTCCGATAGTCGCTTCAAACGTATAAGCAGAGATGGCCGTAGATGACCGATCCGCAGAGCTGAACTTCGTACATATTATGGTCGATCAGTAGGCCTAGATAGGGTCTCAGCTCGGCAGGTGGCGGCAATCCGAATGAGCCAAAGTAAATTCTCCGTGTGTGGTCATTGAATCAGCACGTCCAGTGAGTCCCAGGGCCTGCGAATCATCATGATTCAGGATGCCGCACTCGAGATCTCTGGGCTTGAATGGTAGGTCGTCCCGCATGAAGACGCCTCTGAAGTGGGGGTTATGCATATTCTTCACGGCTCGCTCGAACTCAATATTGGTGAGAGGGTTATCCATTTATCATTATCTGATAATCGTAGACGAAGTCGGCCATCATTTTAAGTAGATGGGCTTATCGAAGACCAGCTTGGTGCGATGCAGATGGACGGCAGTCATTTCTTTGCTGAAGACCGTCCTGCGTTGAAGTTGGGCTTGGCCACTAGCTTCCGGGCGACTTTCTCGCTATTCACCAGCCGTACGTCCACCCTATTGCGGATATCTTCCATGGTCTGCCCGAATACCGAGTTGACCATGAGCTTGAAGAAATCCTTCTCGAAGGCGGTGGATGCAGCCGTCTTGCAGGCCGTATTCTTCTCCACGTACCCCCTCAACCATGGGCTCTGGGTGAATCGGAGGACGCGATGTATCTTCTTCAGCTTCGGACCCCGGGCGAGATACTTCTTGAGATTCACGTAGTGAACCAAGTATTTCTCCTTGTCGTGGAGGTTGGCCACCTGCTTCCTGACTCGCTTCATCACCATTGATTCCGGCGCCAGGGGATTATTGTTGTGGCGGTCGTGGAGCTCCCTTGGATATTCGAGATCCACTTCCAAGATGAATCCTTGCTCATCCTCTTCGCCGAGCGTGCTGACGTCATCCCTCTCGGTCGTCTTCAGGCGCCGCATCTCCTCCTGCAAGTTGGCGATCTTGTCCTCCAGTGTATCGTCCGCGGCCTCTAGCCTCTTCTGGGATTCTTCACGAATCTCCTCGTTGCGGCGTCATTATTCTTTTCGGGATGCTTGAGATTGACGATGCGATTGAAATTCATATCCAGAGCCTCTTCGATCTCATCCTTGCGGTCGGCCTCTCTGGTGAGGCCCACGCTTAGACCAAATTTATCGACCATGCTTTATCTATAGCAGGGAGAAGACAACGTCCTCGAAGGTCCAGTCTTCCGATAGTCATTTCAAACGTATAGGCAGAGATGGCAGTAGATGACCGATCCGCGGGGCTGAACTTCGTACGTATTATTGTCGATCGGTAGGCCTAGATAGGGTCTCAGCTCGGCAGGTGGCGGCAATCCGTATGAGCCAAAGTAGATTCTGCGGGTGTGGTCTTTGAATCAGCACGTCCAGTGAGTCCTAGGGCCTGCGAAATCATGATTCAGGATGCCGCACTCGAGATCTCTGGGCTTGAATGGTAGGTCGTCTCGCATGAAGACGCCTCTGAAGTGGGGGTTATGCATATTCTTCACGGCTCGCTCGAACTCAATATTGGTGAGAGGCTTATCCATTTATCATTATCTGATAATCGTAGATGAAGTCGGCCATCATCTTAAGTAGATGGGCTTATCGAAGATCAGCTTGTGCGATGCAGATGGACGGCATTCATTTCTTTGCTGAAGACCGTCCTGCACTTGAAGTTGGGCTTGGCCACTAGCTTCCGGGCGACTTTCTTACTATTCACCAGCCGTACGTCCACCCTATTGCGGATATCTTCCATGGTCCATCGGCTCTGGGTGAATCGGAGGACGCGATGTATCTTCTTCAGCTTCGGGCCCCGGGCGAGATTCACGTAGTGAACCACGTATTTCTCCTTGTCGTGGAGGTTGGCCACCGGCTTCCTGACTCCATTCATTATCATTGATTTCGGCGCGAGGGGATAATCGTTGTGGCGGTCGTGGAGCTCCCTGGGATATTCGAGATCCACTTCCAAGATGAATCCTTGCTCATCCTCTTCGCCGAGCGTGCTGAGGTCTGGGACTTCGGAGGGGTCGATCCACTTGAAATCTCCGGTGGGCAGGGCCCGACTCATCGCCCACCCGTAGAGATTATTGGCGTCCAGATACATCAGATAGTTGGTCGGCTTGCTCGGATCGAAATCTTGCACGTAGGGTTATTCGCCCGAGCATATCTCTGTGACGCCATGGTCAGACCCCCGCTAATCCCTTTTCAACAATGAGCAGCATATCGGGGTTGGTGAGAAGCTCAAGCTTGATATTGCTGACCTCGAGCGCGGCGTCGTAAGCTAACTCTGGCGCTGTCTAGTAGTTCGCCGGATCGAGTCCATAGTGCTTCATGCAAATTTCGCAGAAATTCTCGAAGACGTCGGTGAGTAAGACCACGTCAGTCCCGAGATGAGGTCGTGATAATAGCGCATGGTCTTGCATCCAAAAGCCCCGAGACCCTCTGAGCGTGAGCGTAATCTTCCACGCTGATATGCTCACCGGTGAGCGTGCTGAAGAAGGCTTCCTTGGGCGGGAGCTGGGTCTCCTGGAGCCTTTCGAACCTATCAATTTAGCCGTAGGGGTAGACGCCTTTGCGTAGTAGCAGGTTTAAGTGATGGTCTTTCTGCCCGATCGCCGCGGTGGGGATATCATACCCTTCATCCATCTCCTTGAACGTGAAGGTGATATCAGTCCGACGACTTCCTCCACCCTCTGAGAGCAGCCTTGCTTGAGTCTGATGATCTTCCATTGATGATGGCGAGCAGGTAGGTTTTTTCATCGTCCCGGCTGATTCCCTCGTATGCCATCAGGTCCGCGACAAGCTTCTCCCGGTCGCTGATGCGTTGAGGCCCGTGCACGCGATGCTATTTTCGTGGCAATACCAGGAGAGCAGAGTCGAATGCGCATTCTTCATATCGATATCGATCATGTGGTCTGCGCGTAGGGTATGCCGGATGCGGCGGCTGATATTCTGGAGGCCGATCTTCTTGCCAGGCAAATACCTCCCGAAGCCGTGGTGCTGGTAATATCTCATCGGGCACTCGCCCAGGGCATTGGTACGGGCCAAGTAATCTTTCAAGAGCGTCAGCTTGGCATCCTTATCCACCTTCTCCCCTTGATATATCTACTCCCCAGTCTTCCGGGTGCGTCACGATATGCTTCAGCTTTTCCCGGTCGATCACTTCGCGCAAGGTGATGCTTCACCCATTCTCCGACTCAAAGTGCCCAATCTTGAAGAGCCCCAAATTCTTCGGCATGGGCCCAAATTCCCGCCTCATGGTGAAGGCATCGGCCGGCGTGAACTTGATGCTATCAATGAATCGCAGGTGCTGATAGAGCGCCTTCTCTTTCTCCTTCTTATCCTTGTATGAGCCGACCGCCACGCTCTTGGTGAATGATATGTAGCGCTCCTCCGTCTTGGGGGTGCAATCGATCTTGCCATCAGTAGCCCCCAGTGCCTTGATGAAGAGATGGGCATCGAAACCGATGGAAGACGAGCGGGATAGAATTCGGCGCCTGATAGTTCAGATTGCACTAGTTGTGCGTGAAGTGGGAATGATCCCTAACTCTATCCACCCCAAGCTCCTGGTCGCAGATGAAACATTTGGTGTTTCCCGAAGGTACGTGCTTCTGGAGGATCGTGGTATGGGGTTTTGATGGCTCACCCCTTCTACCTTCTGGATGGTAGTCTCCATTATGCGCCCCAATAGTTGGATGATTCCGTCTACACTGGCCTTTGCCGGTTCAGGCTCCACCTTGGTCATGAAGAACTCGAAGTCTGCATAGACGACGAACGGCACCTTCATCAACCGGATGTGGTTTTGGAAGCCGTCGCTCGGCATCTCGATTTTCACGGCCTTCTGACCGAAATATTCCATGTGCTGGTCAAGTTTTTCTTGCCGAGTGAAGTGATTCAGGCATCGGCGGTAGAAGTAAGCTTCCCCGTTGTGATCGCTTACCTGCGCCGTCAGGAGCCGCGAGAGATTCTTCACCCAGCAGTAGTGCTTCGTCTCATCGTTACCCACTAGCATGAGATCCACGTGCTTTGCCCAGACATCATCCTTTTCGGATATCTTCACAGGACGGGTCTCTCCCTCGAAGAATCCGTATACGTTGACCTTGATCCCCTCGTTCAGCTTCTTGAACCTATCGATTGCCCGGAGTGAGACCGGGAAGTCGATGCCGTCGAATCTGAGCTCGTCCGCCCACTTTTCGTGTTGCTTGACTCAGCTAGTGCTTCTGATCGACCTCCTCGTGATGGAGGGCCGAGAGGATCGCCCATTTGAAGCACTGCTGATCATCATTTTGCACGTTTACTATTGCTTTTTTGGAAGCGAGCTTCTTGGGAAGTGGGGATATATGAGCTTCCCTTGAGGGGGTAGTACTCATTCAGCTGAATCTCCAGCTTCTCCACGTGCCCAAAGGTCCATCCCTCCCAGCCAGGAAAGTTGCCATGCTCTCAATGACCTTATCCTCCATCCGCGCTATTACTTCGTCCAAATCTGCCGACTCGGTGATAACCATCAAGGCCGACCGGAATTTTCGGTTGGCGAAGATATTCTCCCCGTTCGCCGGGCTAATCTTTACCATATCTCCGCTTTCAACCCCTTCTTTTCCGCCAAACCCTCCGAAATCGTGCTTCGGATTTTCCCACAAGTTAGCTTGATGAAAGTCTCCACGTCCTGCTGCGTCTTGGGCTTGATTATCACTTGATTATCAAATACCCCACCAAAGGCCCCCCGCTTGTCCCCAACCTCGATAAGGTCTGCGGCTTCTTCAATGCTCTGCTTCACTTTCTCAGCCAGCTAATCTTTTTTCAGCCGAGAGATATTGGTAATCCCCCTCCGCCTTGCGATCGCCTTGAGCTGCTTCCTGGTGAATTCTTCCCGACGTTTGAATTTCCGATGAGCCGCACCAAATCGAGCTTATTTTTCCTGCTATATCCCTTCACCCCTTCCTCCTTGGCGATTTTTTAAAGTTCCCCATGGTGTCGGTCACCCTAAATTTCCCTCCGATCGGCCTCGTCTTGCCGCTGGGTATGCTTCCAGCAAAGTCCATCTTTCCCCGGTTTGCCCTTGCAAAGTTGTCCCTTCTTCCTTTTCTGTGGGGCATTGCAGAATTTCTGCTTTTCAGGTGATGAAGTTGGTCTGCTTTCTTTGCAGACGGAATCTTCGAAGTGATCCATGACAATCTTGGATGGCATGATTTTATTTATACTATTCAAATTTTCAAAATTTTTAAGGTGGAATGGTGATTTTACTCGATCACCATACTACGAATTATAGATTTTCGACCAGTATTTATATTACGTACTTCCAGTAAATGCTTGGAGAAGGTCGGGAAAATTTGCATATCGCCTAAATAATTTGCAAATGTTTTCCCTGCATACCTTCGGACACCGGCGAAAATTATTGAAATCTCATCAGGAGCATATTTTGGGAAATATGGCAGATTCTTTCTCCTTTCCTTGGTCTCTGGCGCGAATAATTTGCAAAAATGCTATTTTTCCCAAAAAATCAGGTGATAATTCACTAAGAATTACGCAAGAAAATAATCTTTTCCAATGAGGTATTTCCTTATCTTAAAAGACCCTCCACGTCCAAGGTGCCTTGCCTCCCAGCACCTTTTAGCAGCCCCGATTCGCTAAAGACCCATTTGCATCCCGGGGCCCCGAATTTGGGGTCCTGTGCAGGATTTCTGCATGGAAATAATTTTGGGGCAGAAATCGCATTTCTTAACTACTGTTGCGTTCACATCCTTACAGCTTTTCGTGGACCAGTTGTGAGTGTACATATCTCACGATCAGACCCAAGCACGGCACTGATAATAATGTAGACATCAAAATCCACCTGCAGCTTTTGTTTTTGGTGGCTTTGATCTCAGAGTCGCTCGATTTGCACTGACGATGATCTAACTTTTGTGCTGAATCTTCGCATTTGGAGGATCGGTTGAACAGGCTAGGATTTGGCTGCCGGTTCAAATTACGACATAAGAATACAATAAAAAGACTTCAACAACGAATTGTCCTGTTATAACTAAAACACGACGTCAATTTCATGGCCGTCAGACCCTAACATGAGGATCCTATAAGAGTTGACTAGCGCAAATGCTTTGGTAGCGACAGGTACAATGGGCTCAAATTCTGCCCAGATATGAATGTCTTTGTGGATTTCTCCATGGCTTTCACACTGAAGACACATATTAATGAGAGGATACAGGTCGATTTATACTCTTCATATTGAAGAAATTGCTGCAAAAGCCTACAGCCTGCTTGGACACTAGCGATTTTTTGGGTTGAAGCTGTTATTGTAGTTCACAGTGTGTACGTTGCATTCAGCGTTGATATCTCATTGATGTTTGGCGACTGACAGTCGTCAAACAGTGTAGCATTTTACATTTGATCTTTGCTCCTGTCTGTTTGGAATGCGACGTCGGTCGATCGACATTTTTCGTAACCACTTTTGGCGAACTAGATGGACTGAGTAGTCTGGGGTGGCTTTGGATGACCAGTAATCTCACTCAAAATCCACAGGCAATCTTGGACTTGTTTCTGATGGTCTTTTACAAGTACAGCTTACTTTCCACGTAAGTTGGTGGTAGTATCAAACATTCCTCGACCACCCACAGAATACTTCTGTCGGTAACATTGGTTCAATGTAGCTGATTCCAGTCGACATGAATAGCCGACTCCGATGTCACAATCTCGATAGGCGAAGGCACATAGATTTAGCGAGCTTCAACGTATCAGCGTAAGTGCTTTCGCCATCCTTCTTGTGAAGCTTGTCCTCAAACAAGTAGTAACTCTTGACGTGATAAAGGAACCCATCCTGGCTCCTTTGTTGATTTGAGCAACAGCTTTGGGTTTACATTCTTGGGACTGACAGCACTGAAGACTTTCATCGAATGTAATCTATCGGTGATGATGAGTAGCTGCATTGGGTGCATCTCTCACGACTTAATACCATAACGGTTTGCTGTGGAGGACTAAATACTTGCCCTCATAACTTGGTGGTAGTGTCAAACAATCTAGGACCACCGACAGAATACTTTTATCGGTAACCTTTGTTCAATGCAGCCGATTAGGCCTAGACGTTTCCAGTTGGCATGAATAACCGCAATCTCGCTGCCGATTTCCGATGTCCCCATTTCGATAGGCAAAGGCACATAGATTAAGGCGATTCGACAAAAGATCAGGTATGCGGTTCCTTTGAAGCGCACACCATTTCCGAAAATATCATCAACATCGAAGTCGACGTGCAAGTTTCCGATGATAATGGTGTCATTCTCCGCTCTCAGCCAAAAGAACGTGTGGTCAGCTCTCTGAATCATGTTGACCTGGAGGTACCTGGTCGACCGTGGGCATAGGATTGTAACTTAGAGTGGCTCGATATGTTGCGGTTCGGTGGGCGGGGATTAGCTGCATGGCACATTTTCGGGGAATTTCATCATGTTTGAATGATATGGGAAGCAGCAGTCTTTTGAACTTTATGATATCTTGGTAAGAGCCAGACAGATATTGGAGAAGTGATTCTGCACATTTTTGGCTTGAATGACCCAATTTATATCTTGCAACTCCTGAACAAATACATCATAAAACTTTGGGTCGGTGACCTTGATGAACGTCATTTATCTATAGCATTGGACGTTATCCATCGTCCAAAAGTGAATGAGCTAACATTCTCGAACTTGCCTATGCGTTGGAAGGAATGCTCTCGTGAACGCATGTTAGCCTTTGATGTGTCTAGAGCATTTGAATTTATCCAGCTATCATGGATGCTTGCATTCACGGTTATTACTACTCAGTGATTGTGGCGGCTTTTTGGGGTTTCATGCATTTATGTTGCATGTGTCTTTACTCTTACAGCATGGTTATGAATACTGATTGCCATGGATTGACAACACACTATTCTGTTGGCAGTGTTCGTCTGTAGAAGTGCTACTTAGTGTGGTCAATGCAATTGTGCCGAAGGAGATACTCCAGATTCTTTTCATCCTGCTTGAAGAGTTCTCCCGGGTTAATTAACAGGACACCTTGAAGTGGTCCTGACACAGTCATCTTTGTTATGGCGGCTGCACATATTACATTTTACTTATGAATTTGTAATTGCATTTTTTTTATACCTTATGGGAAATAAAACTATCTGATTCTGATTTTGTAGTAGTTTTAGCACTTGTTCTGCTTGCTCAAGTCATCCAACAACATGAAACTTTCGTAAGTGGGGTAGAGTTGGCGAGGGTCAGGTACAACGTTCTCCTCCTTTAAGAAAAACGGATCGACACCAGTTAGCCATGTCGGGTGTCTTCAATGTTTCCCATACATTTATCAGTGAGTTTGGACTCTTTTCATTGACAGAGAGCGTAGTTGTGGATATTCCTATTCAAGAACCCTTTACTGGCGCCCGCTGGTAGATAGGCTGGAGCGACTTTCCAAACACATAGGCGATCAAAGTCGAGCCATCCAGTTGTTTATCACTGTCCGATTTCAGGCTGATGAGGCTTCGGATCGACCGTTGCGGGAGGAGGAAGTGATGATTGCCCCTCGTAGACCTGTGCAATATCGTGGAGGGAAATTCTCTTACATCCTTTTATTTAAAAAAGCAGCGTCTTTTCCAAATACGGCTGAATATTACCACTGAAGAATAAGACGGTTCCAGATGCCTTCCAAACCGTGTTAAAATAAATAATCCGAAGAAACTATTGACAGACCGGGAGTACAACTAAGAGGTCAAGCAGTCGCTTCCCATGCATGGGTTGAACTCTGCTCAACCGAGAATTAGAAGAAATCCAATGTGGCCGAAGTCTGGAATCGCACAAAGAAAGGAAATTCAAGTACTTCCACACCAACTCTACACACACATATCTGAATGTCTTGGAAGATCTCGTTCCCTTTACAATACCACCATACAGCGATCCATTATGATGCCCCATCACTGCCAGTCAGATGAAGAACGATCCCAAAGTGTTCTGGAACATTTTCGAAGAAACGCCCAGCATTTGCGACAAAATCCGAATTGCAAAGACAAAACACATCCGGGAAGGGATACACTTCGCGTTGAACCGAAAAAGTGTTCACGTCCCATGGCTTAAATACAAAGCCACCCACGTAGCGCCTCAAATTCTTACCGATGAGGAGATCCAAGGAACTTTCCACGAGCCCGAACTCCATCTTTCATCACTCCGACTAGGATATTTATTGCATAGATCATGCGACGAACCTGACAATTTGGTGGCATTTATCGGTATTTATAACTGCTTTAGATTCATGTACATTTTTTACGTTTGTTCAGATAGAGTACTACCTTGTGCATCTTGATGATCTCTACATCTTTTGGCACTAACCGATATTTGTTAGCGTCAAGATGTTCTCATGGGTTTCCAGGTTCCACTCCATCATTGCGCGAGTCATGTTCAAATCCGTTAAATTAGCTTTGAGGTCTAGTGACTTGAAAATTTTACACACATACTGGAATCTCACTGATACTGCCGATATCTGCTGAAATTTATGACGATTTTTTACCAAACCCTTCGGGAAGTTTTGAGTTTGATTTTTCTCCCGTATTGCAATAGTGTTTTACCAGTAGACTAGGCTCCTTGCTGGTCGGCAGATTAGCGGCGAGCACCCCTTTACCCATCTTTCAAAATTACGCTTTGTCAATTCCTGCCTTTCCTAGATTGTGGACGTAGAGTTAGTGGTCTACCTGTATTGGATTTATTCTTATGTTTATTATACTTATAGGGAAACGGGACAGAGAAAAGGGAGATCTGAGTACCAATAAACGGGTTTAACCATACCACCTATATTTGCTAGTGCCGGTACCAAATTCGACTGTCCAGAGTTCCTGTTGTTGTTTTTGTCTTTTTGTAGTTTCCTGGCAGATTGTAGCATTTAATTGTAATATTCAGAATTGGTAAATCTTTCCTGTTATCCCTTTTTATTTCATCTACTAGTATATGCAAAAAAAAGAAGAAAAAAGAATTGGGGTATATGTCAAGGAGGCAACATCCCATCTTCAGGTTAAAACGACCCAAAACAAAGCATCTGGGGGTCACCGTACGGTCTTCAACACAGTGAGGAACCTCACACCTTATAGCGAGCCCTAAATGGCCCAAAAAGTAAAGAAGTGGATATATCAATGGAAAAAAACCACATCCAATAACTTGAATATCAAGAAACTAAACTTTCATAAGAAGACAAGGACAAGGCAATGACCAACATATACCTTACTTGGGACAGGAGCAAAAATTGCGGTTGGGATCACCTCGTTTTCCTTGATCCAAGCCCTCCCCTATGTGTGGTGAATGGCTAAATAAATACAAAAAAAAAAGACTCACAGTAAAAATCAATCTAGAAAAAAGTCCAACTTATCAAAACGAAAACCTTTACAATGAAGAACATAAAACATGAAGACAATACACACGACTACTATCCTGACAAATGTTCGCTAAGGATATTATTTCCGTTGACTATAATATCAAGCCTTCTTACATATGAAACTTCAATTGAAATACTTCTAAATAGTTTTCGTATAAAACATCATCAATTATGAAAGCAGAACATTATATGGTGCTATGCCAAATGCTGCAAATATGAAAAATTGTTTTAATTTCGTTACGGTGTAAAGCATTGAGGAGCTGATCAATATTTTGCTAATGAAAATCAGAAGTAAAGATTTAACAACAATGCTGTATTTATATCCTTTGTGAATAAGTTTGTTCAGAACTCCAGAATTGTCCTGATCTCCTCCGGATCCCTTCACTCAAACCCTTCCATTAGTAAAGGTTGTGATATGGCTCAGCCGTTGAGATTGTTGGCGTGAAATAGATAAAGTATAGTTTGTAGGAATTGTACTATCGTAATCAAGCATGCAAGGGTTGTTTTCCACGCTATGTCGAAGTGATATCTTGTCAATTCTCCTCTGTTTGTACTCTTAGATATCATCAGCATGACAGGATGCCCGAATCGGACAACGAATGCAATATGACCCCAGTGCTGTTGGAGGGCGGCTTCATGGGCCAGTCAGGGGGTGCAGAAAAGTGAAAAGGGTCAATTCCATAGTTTGAAATACGGATTCAATTGGAGTTCCCAAAGGCATCCAGCAGCTGCAGTCTTACAGTTGAACTCCTTGAGCACATGTATGAGTGTGCCCGCATAGTCAGCGTCACTAATATGAGGGTAGGAATGGGGTATCCTCATGACGGTTAACGGTAAAAAAAATAGGCCAAATGACGTTAACGGTTATATTCACACATTTACGATAAATTTGCCTGATATTTCTACAAAAATCTGTTTTGACGAATAACGATATTTTTTCCTCCAAATAACGATAACGGTACGAAATTCAAGCAATTTCACGAATTACGCTAATATATTTTTGACGAATAATGGTAAAATCTTTATCCATTTGACGTTAACGATAGCTGAAAAGGGGCATTTGACGGTTAACGATGAAGGGCATTCATACCCTCTAATATTCTCGACATTCAGTTTGCTGAAGAACTTCTCATGAGGTGGTAACTGTGTTTACTCAGAATGTTCAGGTCCATCTATGTAATGATTTTGATCGACATGATCCACCTCATTCATGTTTTGGATGCAGGTGGTCTGCTCATCATTATATCCAATTCCCCTCACCAGACGGGCATCGTATCACTGCGATTATTAAAGATGGATACAATCTTCGGAAGTTGGAAATCTAAGTTGTACTTGTGTGCTGCGTCTTAGTGGTTAGTTGGTCATTTCCAAGGACCTTGTCCCCACACAATTCACTGCCAGAAGTGTGGCAGTCTGTACTGGCTTCTAATTTCTAATTTTGAAACCGTCTTCGCCTTTCTTTACGATATCTACCGAAGCCTAGGACGTTTAGTGGTAATTTCCATGTTCTGCCTGCCAAATTATCGATCGTCCTTGGTGAGTTTGGAAACTCAATGCAAATAAAGTTGAGATCACTGCACATGGTTTGTCACTCGTTTTGATGATTCCCAACCCACCGATCCCGATATTGTGAAGCGCTGACAATACCACCCATTGGAAGCAGCAACCAATCCGCACATTGATTAAAGCTTTCTCTCGATTTTAACTCGGTGGGAATTGCTGTTTGTCCTATTTTAGGCAGTTGTTCACCGTGCTGCTATAAAAATTTCTAAGCAAAAATCTTTTCTACAAATGGGGTAATAGCAAAATTACCAAAAAGAATTGTCAAGAGCCGGAATCCAAAGGGTAAAACAACAAAGTTGGTGCAAAACCACCGGAAAAATATAAGCCGTGGTGCATCGTCACGATACAGGCAATTCCAAAGAATTGGACATTTAACGAGAGCAAAATTCTTTGAAAATTTCATTCCATCATGAGCATTTTCATTTTCACAGCCTTTCTTTAAATCCAATATTCTAATATACCAAATCACGACGAAGATGTTGTGAAGTTGGGTCCTTCAAATGTCAACAGTTATATTAGCATTTTCGGAGTCTCATGAGTCTTCAACTTCAAATTCTATTTGTTTTTGCCGAAGGCAACTTAAAAAATATAAAGGAATCTTATCCAAATCTTCACATTGACTAGTATAGTATGCAGTCAACCAGGTTTTATACACCAATATATTTTTTAAGTTCTTAAAAAAAAATTTTGGTGTGAGATCTGCCGACTGACATTTAATTAATATTTCATCAGACACGTGCTTACAAAAATTAATCTAGTACTATCAATCGAGTTTCGTTGAATATTCATGATAATTTGGAAATAATTTAAAATATATCAATTTTTGTTAGATTTATGAATTTTGTTACAAAAGGGAAGATGTACATTTTATATGCTTTCATACTTCATAACCAATTTTCTTTCTGTCATTTACTAATATTAATTCTTTTTTTTATTTATAGGTACAATTGACAAAACATACCCCAGAAGTATTTTAGGGTATGCCTTTGAGATTACTGAACCAGCTGCTGAAAAGATCATCAGTCGAGCCAAACCCAATTACCCCGTGGAGTACGTCACAGCGTGTAGGAAGGATAGTCAGGACATAACAGATAGTGACAGGTAACCTGTATTTAGAAATAAGAAAAAATGTTCAAGAAAAAAAAACGTATAATTATTTGAATGCTTCGTCCCATTGCCACCTACTTTAAAACAATCAAGTTTTGCGACGATTTATTAAACTTTGCATAAACGAAATTTAGGGGTATATAGGAATCGCCCTGTCTGTCTATGTGTCCGTCTGTTCACATATCTTGTAAGCACAACTCTTCTTAAACCACTCGAATGATTTTGATGAAACTTTACACAAAGGAAAGACACCATATGGAAATGTGTATGAAGGAATATAATTATTGTCTGAAGGGGAGATAATTCGACTTTAGTTTTCATTGATTCCGTCTACAGAATACCTCGTAAGCGCAACTCTTCTTATACTGCTTGAAGGATATGATGAAACTTTACAACAAGAGGCTCTCAAGAGCCTGTATCGCTCACCTGGGTCCTGCAGCACTATAATTTCCAATTGATGGTCCATCTTTGGTGGTGTATGTACATAAAAATCAGAAACTTTTTATAAAATTTAATTAAAATTGTCCAAGCAGTTTCAGAGAAGATTTTTGAATGCAGTTTCCAAACTTAAGGGGCCTATGTTAATCTACGTTCCCTGCTGGCAGCTATTTAACATAAAACTTTGAAGAGGGTCACATAAGGACTATATCAAAATTCTACTGAAATTGTTCAAGCAGTTTCAGAGGAGAAGATCTTTTTATGCATTTCCCACTGGGTCCAATGTTAAACTAAGTTTTGCTCCTGGTGGCCATGTCAGAAGACGGATCAGCACCAAAGTAACGAGCTTGGTCAAAATCTCACAAGTTTTATTTATGCAATGTTTAAATTGAATCCATTCAATGGTTTTCAATGATATCTGTATGCATTTCCCCTTAGAGTCCAATTCATTGCTGGCAGCCATGTTGGATGATGGATCAGAACTGAAGTAACAACATTTGGTCAGCTTCTCATAAGCAAAGTTTGGATTAAATCTATTAAGCAGTTCTCTAGAAGAAGATCTTTTGTTAAATTAAGTTCACAGCTGGTGACACTTGGTCAGCACCTGACAGGCATCATTCATGTCATGTTTGATTTAAATCCATTCATTAGTTCTCTACAAGATATTTGTGTGCATTTCCCATAGGGTCCAATGCTGTCAGTCATGTAAGATGATAGATTGGCACCAAAGTAATAACACTTAGTCAACACCTCATAAACATCAATCATGCCATGTTTGGTTGAAATCCATTCAGTGGTTCTAAATTAGAAGTTCTTTGTATGCATTTTCCCATAGGGTCCAATGTTAAAATTAAGATCCCCGCTGGCG
>MJUU01024945.1:49250-71625 GCA_002080025.1 Modiolus philippinarum
TAAGTCAATTGGGCATAAAATAAATCCTCTGTCAGTGAATTGTGATGGAATATTGTGTGTAGTTGCTTAGAAGTGGACCTAAACCCAAAAATTTAACAAAGTCATTCAAGCATAAAATGTAGGTCATGGATACTCAATGCTTGGTGAAACAGGTAGTTCTCCTGTAGATGAATGTTACAGTGAAATATCATGATGCTACAGTACTTAGTCATTGAGAAACAGCCTTAAATGCAAAAGTTAAACAAAGTCACTGAGGCATAAAATGTAGGTCAAAGTCACTTGATTGTGAATGACTTGGGTAGTACTCATCAAGGCAATTAATTTATGAAACATCATTGTCTTATAATGTGTAGTTGTTGAGAAATGGACCTTACACAAAACTTGACCAAAGTCACTGAAGCATAAAATGTAGGTCAAAGCCACCTAATTGTCAATGATTTGTGTAGTACTCATCAAAACAATTAATTTGATGAAACATCATTGTCTTATAATGTGAAGTTGTTGAGAAATGTACCTTAATGCAAAACTTAACCGGACGTACGGACGGAAGGATGGACAAGGGTAACACTATATGCCCCTTCCACATTCGTGGGCGGGAATAAAAAGTCATATTATTTTGACAAAGTCCAAAGAGTCTAAGAGTTCCTCCCTTTTGCATTAGTGTAAAATGTGAAGTCACATTCGGGAACTCTGTTTTAATTTGCAAATGGATTATTGCTGGTAAACAATCTTTTATATGAATACGTGTACTTATGAATACTTTTTGCGTGGAACTTTTGAAAACAAACAACAAACAAAAATTTTAAGTTGTATAAGGTAACATTTTTCTATGTATATTGTGCTGCTTTTTCTTTATGAGTAGATCCAAAGTTTAATACCAAACAACAGAAATCACCTTTGACTTAACATTGGATCTCATTGGCAGGGTGACAGATGCCACATGTGGAGCAGATCATGCTTACCATTCAGGAGCACCTAATGATACCTCTAGTTTTTGCGAATTCACACTACCAGTACTTTGTGGCACTTGTTCATGTACTTGTTCATTTTTGTTTATTTGTTTTATCTTTGTCATGTTTACTCCAAGTGTGTTAGATCTGAATTGCCGTGCTTTGGATTTTTGATTTTGCTTTCGTTTACCGAAGAATTTTTGTCCTGTTTATTTCAATGCTATGAGTCACTGAATTTAACAAGTTATCTTTGCTACAGATAACAATTTGACTATCTTGCCATTATAGCTGTACACCAGGGATAGGTTAGGATAGAGTAATGCCCAAACTTATAAATTAGCTTTTAAACAAAATATGAAAATGGGTAAATATCATGCAGTAATTTTGGGTTAAACTGTTAAATAAAATTAATTGCCTTTACATAGTTTTTCATTCTTTTTTATGTAACTCATAATTGGATAGTCAATAGTTACTTAATTAGTATTTTAATTTGTCTGTGTACAATTCTAAAAATGTTGAAAAATAATTAAGACTTTCAAAATAAAATTTCTGCAGCCCTGAAATCCCTTAACCAATGTAACTTACCAAAGGTAAAAACCTTTTAATTTTAGTTAACTGTAAATATTTACAAAAATTGCCCTTATACATCATGAAATATGCACCAAAAATTATTTAAGCAGCAATACTTATTTTTTTTTCACAAGATTATGTTAAAACTGGTCTGGCAGACATACAAATAATATAGACTGTCCTTAGCTATATTTGATATTACTGATTATTTGCATTTTGTTTGGTTTATGTATTTTAAACATTTTTTGGAATAATGGATTTCCTATGTTTGGGTTCTAGTGCTGCTGATGAGGAATCAATTTCCGAAATGGCCATACAGCTCAGTAAAATTATTGCAGTTGGAGTGAACATATGTGTTATGGTCTCATGTTCATTTACTCCATATCCTTTCATAAAATATTACATACTATTTATTATTTTAAGTTTTCTTTGTCATAGTTATGGCGGGTTTCCTGGCTCTTTAACGTATTATATTTGCAATTCTTCAATGAACATACCAATATTCCTAAAGTAACACATATAACAAGTCCTTCTAAACTCCTGTCTTTTATTTGCCAATCAACCAATCAAGATTCTNTAGAAATTCTATTGTATACCAATTTGTACTGCCTGAAGGGGTTTACCTTGATACTCCAGTAATGACAAATTGGTATACAAAAGAATTCTATAGAATCTTGATTGGTTGATTGACAATGAAAAGATAGGAGTTTTGAAGGAGTTGTTATAGGTGTTACTTGAGGAAAATTGGTATGTTCATTAAAGAATTGGAAATATAATACGTTATTGAGCCAGGAAATCTGCCATAAATTATAATGAAGAAAATTCTGCATTTGAACATGTCTCACACATCATGGTAAAGCTGCATTTGCAACCATCAAATTTCTTATCAATGCTGAGAAAATTTAAATATGACAGTTATCTACTAAACTTATATACTGGTAATATGAAACTTCCAAGCAAAACTTAACACACTATATGGGAACAATACCGAATATTGGTACGAAGACTGGTACCGTCTATGGAGAAAAGCATTGAACTGTTACCATACAGTAAATGAAGTGTGGTATCTTCTATGGAGAATAATATTGAACTGTTATTGTACAGTACCGTCTATGGAGAAAAACATTGAACTGTTATTGTACAGTAACCGAGGACTGGTACCGTCTATGGAGAAAAGCATTGAACTGTTACCGTACAGTAAACAAGGACTGGTACCGTCTAAGGAGAAAATAATTGAACTACTACCTTACAGTAAACAAGGACTGGTACTGTCTATGGAGAAAAGCATTGAACTGTTACCATACAGTAAACAAGGACTGGTACCATCTATGGAGAAAAGAATTGAACTGTTACTGTACAGTAAACTTGGTACAATTGTTATGTATTATGTTAGTTATTGCCAAGTTTACTGTACAGTAACAGTTCAATGCTTTTCTGCATTGATGGCACCAGTTCTAGTACCAATATCCAGTATTGTTCCCATAGGGTTATCAATATTCGACTTAATTAACAAAATTAATGACAAATAATATGTACAGTGTCTAAGCCATGGGAATTTATTATTAATATTATTTGTATGGGAAGCAAGGACTTTATATAATTTTCAATACTTAAGAAAAGTAAAATCAAACAACTGCTTCAACTGCAATTCAATAATACAAAATTTTTGCATTATACTATTCTCTGGCAAAAATAGAACCAAAATCCTCCAGAAACAAATAATTTTTAACATAAACTGAACCTAAAATTTCTTTACATTTACTTTCTCTAAATGTAATGTATGCATCATACTGCTCTTTCAAGTAAAAAAGGAAAAATTTGTTTATCTTGTGTTAATTTTCTGATGCTTTTGAAACAACAAATATTCATTAATGGCTAATACTTACTCTAATGGAATCTTCTTCTTGATGTTGATCTAAAAAATTATAAATTACAAATCGAGTACACTTAAACAATGCAACAATTCCCTTATTATGCTGATTAAAAAGATGCAACTGACAAACAACAACAAGAATTAATATAGCAAAGATAACAGGAAACACTTAAAATGGCAGAAACTTACAATCACATGCCACAATCTACCAGGGAAGTGTCCAAGAAAAACAATAAAAAGACCAAAGACAAACATAGACAATGATAGTAACTCCAGAAAGCCAGACTTGATACCGGCTCTAGCAAGAGCTAGCGGTAGAGTTAAACAAGTTTATGGGTATCCACACCTCCCCTTTCTCTATCCCGTTTCCCTATAGTATAATAAACATACACATAAAACCCAATACAGGTAGACTACTAACTCCAAGATCACAATCTTTAATTCAGAAAGATGGGTCAAGGAGTGCTCAATCAAGGAATACATCTTTAAAACTTCGATTTTCTAGGGAAAAAAGTCTACTTTACCATGGCATATAATTATTTTTATCTTGAACTATATTGTATAATTGAAGTATCATAAATAACTTATATGACAATGTAGTAATGACAAATTGGACCTGTGAAGCTTTCAGTTTTGAAAGGCAATTCCTATACTGATAGTGTTCATGAACTCCAACTAATACTATAATGATGTCAAGCTCACATGTAAACCCTTATTGAGCCTATAATATATAAGAATGACTTATTGATCCTGAGACTTATGGACCCTAACTGTATAAGAATGACTTACCATCTCCATTTATTTTATCCAAGTCCGGAAGTGATGTTACTTGGTCATCTTCTGAAAAAAAAAAAAGATAAGATAATTATAATTTTCACATATTTCTAAAGGAATTTGATATTCTATATAGTATAACAGGTTATATATTTTCGCAGTCGTATTGTTCTCCAAAAAACTAGGTGTTTTAAAGCTCTAACAGTCATCAATTTACGTGTGCCAATTGTTTAAAGAACAAATTCACACTTTAATTTCATGAGTTTTGTTTTGGCACTTCCATTAACCTCATGTATATAGAGAAAATTGGAATTAAGGTGTCTCAGTGGTATTATTCCGCCATTTTTTTCTAATAATTGTTCATTTAGGTTTCATTCATTAAGAAATTTAACAAAATAGTTATTTTAAATGAAAAGAAAGTTCAAATATATTTAAAATTTATATTCCTAATCATTTCTATAACATTTTCGTTAGAAAAACGTGAGCTAAAACACATGAGCTTTAAATCTGTTGCTGGATTTACAGGGAGATAATTTCATAAAATATTTTAACAAAGATATCACTAGAGAAATTAACATTTTGCATTTTTTTGTCTTATTTCAACGGTGACCCCTATTTTTTATTTTATATGTAAACTACATAATGATAATTAAACACATGCAAAGTATGAAAAAATTCTATAATAGATTTTTTCAAACTATCCTCCCATATGATCATTTTCCCTATGATTTCTATGTAAAACCCTGAAATTTTCAATTTCAGATTTTGCGCTTAAATGCACGGTGACCCCCAAATTTTATTTTACATTTTGAACAATAATACAGTTATGTTCTACACAGAAAATTTTACAAAATTCTATAATAGGAAATTAATACCCTGCAGACACCTTAAACACAAAACTTAACCAGAGTCACTCAAGCATGAAATGATGTAGGTCAAAGAGTCAAACTACCTAGTGAACCCTGTAGTACTATCAAAGATCTACTAACTGGTCTACTATTATTGTTCTACCTCTTACAGTTTCTGAGAAATGTACTTAAATGCAGAACTTAACCGGACGTACCGATGTACGGTCGTACAGACGTACGGTAGGACGGACAAGGGTAACACTGTATGCCCCTTNCATATATTGTAAAAAAGTTTTGGAGACTTGCTATTGTTAACTAATCTAAACAATGATGGTCCTTTTGAATTGTCGAACAATTCTATTGTATATCAATCTCTAATGGCCTGGGGAGGTTTTACCTTGAAAAAGTGTTACTTTTACAAAAAATATAACAAAGACAAATCTACTCACTTATTTCAAAGTATGTAAGAAATCTAAAATCCCTTCACATTATGCATATATAGGAATATTTATTCTTGTAATGATGTAATTTTTAAATAAATTCATTTAGTACCTTTTTTTTCACTGACTATATAAACTCTATATAGTTCCTATTTTCATCAACNCATACAAGTGTTCAGGTGTGACCATTTACTTATACCATACATAATAATGGATAATATGATGTAAACTGAATATTCACACTTGAGCAGATGTAGATTTAAATGGCCAGGTTAATCAGCTGAAAAGAAATTTGATAAAAGTGTTTTTGGAGATGATAGAAGCATTTTTCAAAAACTGGTTTTGAACAATGACTAAGGTCATAGTTGATCCACGGTAAGCCAACAAAAATATTTCATCAAAGGTTAAAATAAAGCTTATTCAATAGAGTGAATCTTTCTACGAACATTTCCCATAGTTTCAACTTAAATAGTACATATGCATGTATAAACTAGGAATTGTTTCCATAAACTTAAATGTCTTCACACATGTTCATAGGTATAAAAAATTTTATGTCTGTCAGAATTTGAAAATTACCTGATGTATGACTTTGTCCACTGACATTACGTGGACGAGGTGATGGGCGAGGACTTTCTTTGGAAGCTCTCGGAGGTGATTCTTGCTGAACTTGTGACATTTGATTAAGTTTTTCAATATCCTGTTCTCTAAATTCCATGGATTCTCTATGTGATGTTAATGGTGATATACTACGTGCTCGACCTTCAGGGCTACCTGAACGATCCATGTGTTCTTGGTGATCATCTGGAACTTGTGCTGGAAAATAAACAGTCAATTGTAAAGATATTATCTGTAATCTATAAAAATAATGAATAATGAATATATATATATATTTCTAAAAGCAAATAAATGCTTTCAATTCTACAGTCCATGCAATTTTACAAATTCAGAAAAAGAAAATCGTTTGTACATTTTGCTTTATTAATATAGTGAATTAGTTATGTGCAGATGCAAAATACCAGCACATGCAACAAAAACCAACAAAAGGATTCATGCCTTATTCATCACAAATATCTATACAAAAAGTTCCTGTTATCCCTTACTGGTGTGGTTTACACTGTTATCCTGGTGTGGTTTACACTGTTATCCCTTACTGGTGTGGTTTACACTAAACAATCATTGGAAATGTACTTAGTAATCAAAATTTATCTTGTTAAAGCATAAATAGCTATTGCTTCTTACTACCAGAATTTTTATACAATGTTTGAACAAAAATTACAAAATAAAATACTTGGAGACAAAAATTAATTTAAATGTTTTTATCTTGACCTAATTGATAGGAAAGTTTAAAAAGGGTCAACTTTCTAAAACAAGCACAGGACATTTGAAAGGACATCTGACAGGACATCATAACTTTTAATTGACAGTAATATTTTTAATTGTTCATTTAGGGAAATTTTTGTTCAAAATAATAAGAACTATGGTGCACCAAGGTTGGGTTAATAAAATATCATGTATCTGGGATTGTCATGGTTAAGATCCAAAGACAAGGCACAGAAAAATACAGTATGTGGCAATTCACTAGTAACAATAATCATTAACCCAAAAGTCATGTATAACTTTGGTTGTGGAATGACTTAAAAAAAACAAGACACTCAAAAGCTTAACCTGTAGCACATGCTAAATGCTTCTAAGCAATGCTTATGTAAATAACTAGCCAATATCTGCTTTTAATGAACTCAATAAATATATAATAAGAAAATAATGAGTAAAGATATTTATGTCATAGTTTTTATTTTAGAGGAGATAATAAATAATATGTTAAATTTCATTCTCTGCTAATGTCCATGTTTGTTAATTGTCAAATCGGAACAGAATGAGAAATCGCTCTTGCAGACCTTCCATATATCATTCTTATAAAGTTTGATTCAATTTCCTTTTAAATTAGTATCTTCAGTGGAGATCAAGTATGTTTTTCTCAAAGTGACCAATGTTAAACTATGTTCCACACTGGTGGCCATATTTGTTGTTGGACAACCATCATACAATAAAAATTCTCTTATGGCGGGTTTCCTGGCTCTTTAACATATTATATTTGCAATTCTCCAATGAACATACCAATATTCCTTAAGTAACACATATAACAAGTCCTTCTAAACTCCTGTCTTTTATTTGCCAATCAACCAATAAAGATTCTTTAGAAATTCTATTGTATACCAATTTGTACTGACTGAAGGGGTTTACCTTGATACTCCAGTAATGGCAGTTTTGAAGGAGTTGTTATAGGTGTCACTTGAGGAATATTGGTATGTTCATTGAAGAATTGCAAATATAATACGTTATTGAGCCAGGAAATCCGCCATAAGAATGTGAGGATTTCACAAAAGTATATCAAAACAAACCATGGTAAAGTTCTTCTCCTCCTTGCATGTAGTACAGGCTAAGTCTTTCTTGGAGACCAGATTTTTACAAGTCTTTATAACAGAGAACCAAATGTAATCAATTAGGAAGACCACATGCAAACATATTTTGTCAATGTTTTAGTGATACAATCTTTCCATATGATGTGTGTTTGGACTAAAAAATTGTCCAGGCATTTTTGTTTATTTGAGTAAATTCATTATTATTGTTAATATACTTTATAAAATAGTTAATGATTTATATTTCAATGTGATTAATGCAACTTCATTTATAAACAGAACCTTTTCCTTGTACCAACACCAGGACATTAAACACAGTCACTGTTAAATGTAATTCACCAGTTAGTGAAAAACAAAGACAAACGTTATTCTGAGTGAGTAATTCCAACATGCAACATATTTTGGAGGTTAACAATATACTTTTTTGCATACCAGTTTTGTCTAAATCTTCCTTTGAAAATCATCTTTAAAATACTCCACCCTTGGACATGCAAACCATAATTTTATTAGATTGCAAAAATAGGAGATAACTTGTCATGTAAACAGACCAATGGGGATATTTGTGTATGAATTTTAGTAAATTTTAGAGAGAATACAAAGAGAGAAATCAGATTAAACATGAATGAAATAGCAAGACCAGAAAATCTCAGACACCATCAGGTAGCAAGACCAGAAAATCTCAGACACCATCAGGTAAGATTTCTATCATCTCAGACTCTGCAAGCTTTGTCTTAGACAACTCATCTCCCATTTGGGTTTCAGAGGTTTTTCTTTATCCCAGTTAGGATATTCACAGCTTGGTATACAATAGTATTTGATAGTACTTTAACTGTCTGTTTGACAAGGGGATCAGGACAAGTCTTCAGAAAATGGTTACAACATCTGTAGCAGCAATTAAATTGGTATATAAAAACTACACTGAAATAAAAAACCCTATACAGTGTACACCATACTCGTCAACCCTACCTATTTCGTCGGGAGGCTCCAGATATTTTGTCAAAAATTCAAGTATCTCCCGCCAGCTATCAGTCTCCCGAGCAGGAGATGAGATTCTGAATGGCTAAAAATAGAAGTATGATGCTCATAATCTTTGTCACTTTTATCTAACTGCCCAAAAGGATAGTTTTATTACACCTGTTCTGCTAATTAAAGGATTAATTCAGTCATAAACAAACATTCGTCGGCAGTGTTTTCCTGAGATATCACCTAATTACCTGTCAACCAGAGATTATCTGCTTACCTTTATTGCAATTTCCAGTCAATTGCTTAAGATAATGAAGTTTTTTGAACATTGAATTTCTTTTCCATTATATTTTCACAATTAAACTTCCTTTTGAATGCAGGAAAAAAATATCTATTTTTACCAGAACACGTGTTTTGACACTTGAGTTGTTTCCCTTTAAAATTTGTGTTTTAATGTTTATGATTTTATTCCAAAGCATTTTAATTGTGATCCTTTTGTATTTTGTATTACTCAATTTACATCAAAAACAAATCTGAACTTAAATTTAAACGCACGAAAATGTTTTAAGACAAAATTTGCTTGCTTTATGCAAAATTATTTAATTTTCTAAACTAATTCAAGGTAATTTATTTCATCATATACTAAATTTTGATTTCTTTTGAAATCGTCAGTGTGAGACCTACAAAGGTACTCAAGGACGTTAAACACCTCCCAGTTAGTTTCGGAGTTTGCTAATGCAATGATTGTATGAAGGTTGCACGAATAAAACTCTGAGAGGACTTAACTCCTTGGAGATTAAGGAACTCCTTAAGCATATAAATGATCAAGCAAGCCTTAATAGGAATTAAACCACATATGAACACTAATGTTAATGTGCTTGAGCATAGTACCTTATATAAGTATATACATACATTTAAGTATCATTTAGACTAAATTCTGTTAAAACAGGCCTAAATATGTGCCGCAAAAGCCTCTTACAGCAAATCTCCCTACTTGAGAAAAATTTTGGTAGGCAGATCTCCCTACTTGAGACAATTTTAGTAGGGAGATCTCCCTACTTGGGGCTCTCACAGGTTGACAGGTATGGTGTATGCTCATTGTTCTGCAACCTCTAGGACCAAGCAAAATTTTGGCAATATGAGAGAGTGGCATAAATGGAGGGAATCAACTATAAATAAATCATATTTTAGAAAACAGCACTTTGAAAATTGGTGGCAACAAGTTAGGGGTAGCCATCAGAGAAAGGTGTCAAAACAGAAAATCCCTCCAGCATAAGGGAGACAGAACGTCAGTTATTTCATATTCAGGTATTTATATTCATTTTTTGTAACAATTGTTAACAATTGTGAATGATGTTAATTATGAAAAGAATTTGGTTCACACATTAGCCCAGGATAAATAAATTGACACATATCATTACTATTAAAGCACATGAACCATTCCAGTCAGCTAGCTACTGTGCACAAACACTCAGTTAAATTATACTTTATTAGCAGTTTTAACAAATCAGCAATGTAGAAAAAGTCATCATAGCATTAAAAATAAAATCAGCAAAGTCTAATTGCTACTCACTAATAATTACTAACAACAATTAGAACACATTACAGCAAAACTCAAAATACCAGATAGATATTTTAAGCTGGAAATAAAAAAAAACAAATCAACAACATTTGTGATTTGTGCTGGAAAAGCTGCAAGATCTCAACAAACCAGCTCTGAGTAGCCAAATGTATTATGAATAGAAATATTTGGTAGATTATAGTGGCATGCTTCTTACACTGACAATCAATTCTCGGTTATCTGAAATAATTTCAAAAGTATAAAAATTTATATTTCTGAATAGTTATAATTATCAAATTTCATTGCTGTCCACAAAAAAACAGGGAACTATGCTCTCTAAAATTCAGCATCAAACAGGAAAAATTCAAATTTATACTCCAGTCATTTTGTAATTACTTTAAGTATAAAAATTTTAGTTGAAAAATGGTTCCTTCAAATTTGTCATCATTTAGCTAAACAATGAAAGGATATGGATGGAGTAAACGCAGTCTGAGTTGGATGTTATAAAGTGCTTTGGTGATACTAAGTATATGTGAACTGTTTGATGGAATTAAAAAAAAAACAGGAAAAGGAATTAGAAAATCTATGTTGGAAGGCAACCTGGTGGCAAAAAAGCAAAAGCTTATTCATGTATTTAATTTAATCAGTGAAAATTCAATTTAACGTTGTATTTATCAACAAATTTACTTTAAATTTCAAGGCTGTAGACAACAAAGCTTAACTGTATGCAGTGCTGGTGATATAGGATAGGACAGGACTATGGCATGCCTTATTTTGAGATGTACTCTTTTTACAAATATTTGGCTACTCAGAATATATTGTAAGTGAAGCAAAAAGTGTTAAAAAAAACAACTATTGGTCACCTCCGCTATCCTCATCTGGTTGATGCTTGCTAAAAAAGTCGGCATAAACTGGAGCACCAGCTGAAATCATTATAATATTTATAGTTTACAGTCATGGGCCAACACATGCAAAATGTTTGAACATTCAATAAGCACAAGCGATTTTCTCAGCTACAATGCTTTATACAAACTATTATTTACATACACTAGGACAAATCATGCTCTATATATTTATCATGTATTTACTATTGGTACATTCTTATTTACACACTATAAACCAACATCGCTATATATGTACCAACACAAGCTTGGACTGAGTGTTAGAATATTATATATAAGTAGTTATTATAACGGAGGCAAATATTTTAGTTTTTTCCATCAGAATCCCTAAATTTTTTTTATATAAACATGATTTGATAGGAAATAGAATATAACGTTTCTACAACGTGTGTTAATTTATAGGATTATCATGTTGTGAAAATGTTAGCTGTGAATTGTTTAAATAAATGCATGCAAATACAAACAAAATATCCTACCTGCTTGATGACATATTAATGCAATCCATGAATTCATTTCCTCATGGTTACTGGCTTCAAACAAATATTCTGATCCGTCTTTTAGATGTAAACGGAAGACATTTTTCTTTTTTGTATAGTCCATTGCTGCCTCACATGTGGCATTATGTAAAAATACACAAGCTGCAACTGGAGATTTTTCAAGAAAGCCTAAAAATGTTCAGTAAAAAAAAACTTTTCAATTTCAAAAACTTTTATTATTTCAAATGTTTTAAGGTATTTAAAATATGTAACTGTTGTGATCAAATGTAATATCTCTGGCAATATCTTCAAATATGCCTCCTCCCCAATGAAGTACATATACCGTATATCGGGTTATTTTCTCGTCAGGTTTTGTTCGCGATTTAGAGGTAAAACAGGCCAGTGAAAAATTCGCTTTGTTTATAATTCGCGTTTTTAAACTAAATCTAATGCATTTGAATTGCAGTGAAATTTACGCGGAGGCTAAAGTTAGCGTATGATTGCCTATCGCGAACATAGCAAAAATTAGACACACGCGAAAAAATCCCGATATACGGTACTCATGAAAAAATTTAAATGAAGACATGTTAAATCAGGCAATAGAGCATCTCTTTTGTTAAGTAAAACAAGTAAAACAAATCTAAAAACAAAGCATGAATTTCTTGAATTTACTTGTCTTTTGTATTGTTTTAAGTGTTTTTTCCTTCTTTAGCAATCATGTCAATTGCAAAAAATTATAAGTCTTCATTTAGAAATGAAACATTTAAGATTTATTCATTTGATCTTTTAAGTTGAAAGCTTGCATTATTACAGTTAATACAGAAAAAGGAAATTCTCGTAGTTTTCTTACAGTCAATAAGGGTTTATTCTAGGATTTTGAAAGCTTTAGTCACTTTTGCTGAGAGCGACAGTCATTCTTTAAAGCTCTATGTTTTAAAGATAAAGACTAAAACAGTACAAAAGATATATATGTGTATTATAGAAACATTTCAGATCATGTAACTTTTGATATCTTTTTATACACTTCTAATGAGCTCCTTCTAATAATTAGTTTTTATTTGAACATGAACTTTTGATAGAGATAAATATAGAATGAAATTAAATGGGAATATAAAGAGAATTTTTCAATAAATTGTGTTCTTTTTTTACAAGTGAAAAGTACATGTATACCCTCCCCCTTTTCCTTGATGCTCTTTTTGTATGCTGTGTATCATAGCAACATACGATTTACAGTCTTCTGCTTTGATGTTGAGCTTATGCAAGCAATTCTTTGGAATTAAATTTCATGTTTTTTTATCAGAGGTTATATTTTACTTCAAAATTTAGTTGGAATTCTCTTCAATGGCAAAATGAAAGTTGAGAGGAAATCACAAGGAAGTTGTAATTTTGAACAAAGTCGGAAATGAATATGTACTAGTATTTGAATCAAAATAAAATTGGAATGGCTGCACAAAGCAAAAGAATTTGTTGGAAATTAATTTAATATAAATTGGGACTGAGACAAACTTAACAAGCATTGGGAGTAAGTTATTTGTATCTTGTAAGCCGTTTATCTATAAGCATGCGCAATCCGAATGTAATTGTGGACAGAAACGAAAGTAGGACCGGCAAAATATTCTGTTGAAATTAAAACTTTCGGCAATAATAACATAAAAATATTATCATTTCATGGCTTCCTGTAATTAAATTAATATTTAATGAATATTTAATGATTGTACCAGACTGGTCATTTGACAACTACATGTATCCTGTATGGTTACATGTATAATTATCGGATTAGCAATTGACCTGTAACAACATCACCTTTGTAATTAATTAACTGGCTTGGGGTTGTAAACTTGTCATAAATATTACACTGAAAATAATTTTTTAGTAATTCAAGGAGAAAAAGTTAACAATGAAAAATTTTAAGTGACGAAAGGGGTTCAGATAACTTCGTCATTTTGAAAACTGTTTTGTAAAATACGAAAGTGACCAGCGCTAGAAAAATCACTGGTCAACTTGATAAGCCTCCTGTGTTTGTCCATATGTAGATGAGCCCCTGTTTTTGTCCATATGTTGTATTTATCCACTAGCTTAGGACATTAGTGCTTTTGTAGGTCAACAGATGACAGTGATTGTAAGAGCGCTTCACCAGTTAATTCAATGTTTGTTGACAATCCTGCATCCACGGGCTAAATATGACATGGATATGTCATTGTTGGACAATTAGCAATGAATTCTACTCAAACCAGCGCTAGGATCAAACTGGTGCCAAGGGCCTTTTTGAAATTACTTAGAGGTATGAGCAAAGCTCATTATTGAAGGCCTCATTATGACTTCAAGATGAAGAACAACAATATAAGTGTTGTTCCATTTGATCTTTCTACCATGTATTTGTAGACACTTTATCCCATGTGCATTTACTCCATATCCTTTCATTGTTTATGTCAGTATTTTGGTGGATCAATATCTCTGCAATTTCTTCGTCAACTAAAATACCATGATCGTCTTTAAATACACTCCATACTTTAAATGAAATGAAACATTTTAAGATATGAAATAATGATATACCACTGAATGATTTACTATACCTTCTCTGTCTTTAAAGAAAGCCATTACTTGACCAAATATTGCTGTATATAAATTCTTCCAAGATCTAATGGCAGCTCGTTTACCACCACTCTGAAATTCTTGTTTCCTTTCTAACATAGCTTCTAATTCCGCTGGAGGTAAATTTTCTGGTAGCTTGAATTTATCTTTAAAACTTCTCGTTCTTCTTCTAATATTAAAACTAGGTGTCCGTTTTTTCTTTTCTTTAGATTCATCTTTAAGAGATTCAATTTGTTTATTAGTTCTTGGGCTAACAGGGGGAGATAATTTCTCCTTTTTAGTCAATTCAGTACCAGAAGATTCAATTTCAACATGTGAAGTATGTTCTGGTGGTGGAGCTGCAGGCAGATTAGGTGCAGAAAGTTCAATATCATCCTCATCAGGAACAATAACTCCTTCTCCTTGCTTAAAACCTAAAGCTTTTTGTAGCACTGGTGGAGGAGAAATAGATCCATCTCGTGCTGGATTTTTAAAACTAATTGCACGTCTAACGTCTGAGCGTTTATCGTCCTTTTTATTTGATTTTATACTATGAGATCGCCCAATCAAATTTTTCACAGTATTAATGTCCAATTTGTCTTTGTTGTCTCTACAAAAATTAAAATTTCCTAAGTACATAGTTTTTGTACAAATATATCTCTTCTTAACGATAAAATTAAGTAATAACAGTACATTATTTGAATACCCGAGGGCGTCAATTGTAGATTTGACGGTCAAAATGCAGTTTATAGGCGACACGTTGCGGAGCCTGTAAACGGATATTCTGACCGTCAAATCAAGATTGACGCACTGGGGTATTCAAATAATGTACTATTATTGCGATTCTAATGCAACAAATCAATTTCCTGTTCTATTTTTAACTCGTGAATTTGTCACAATATTAGGAACCAGACTAGACAGGGAACTGGTTTTGTCACAGGTGTGTAGATGGTGGAACTGACGGTCAGTTTTGACCAATCAAAACCTTCGTTATATAAATGTTGCATTAGAATTATAATTTTACAATTCATTTCAATTAACCATTCAGTTCTCAAAAATTACATTTCGTCTTCCAAAGCAACATCATATTGAATAAAAAATCATATTAATAAACAAACCAATAGATTATTTCTCCAAAGGCAAAGCTTCCATCATTTGCTGGTTTAAGTTTTACTATTGGTTCCATTAGATTATTGGTTCTCTTTCATATTACTTTCTTGGGATATTTTTTGGCTTTCCAATCATTTTATCTTCTGTGATGAAACAAAAATTCATACAAAATTGTTATTTGCAAAAGGTTATTTGTTTATGGAAGGTAAAAAGTACTCGTTTGACAAAAAAAAAGAATTTCTAAGCAGGTGCTTTAAATGGGTTTGTAGTGTTAATTGTTGCTGAGTTTGTGTAAAAAAGTGAAGATGTATATTTTTTTTACCATTTTCTGCAAAGAATTTTAATATTGATGTGACATAAGTGGTATCTTCATTTTTTTTTACACAAGCTCAGAAACGATTGATACTATAAGACCATAAATTGCAGCAAAGAATCAATTTGTATAAGACATACTCTTTATCTTCATCACTTTCCGAGGAATCTGCTCCTTTCTGTCTCCGTAACAATACATCTCTGGCTTTTCTAGCCTCTACTTCTCTGTTCCTTTCCTGTAATACAATAATATTACAATGATTTCAGTATTTATACAAACTATTTAAAAACTTGAT
Organism: Modiolus philippinarum; assembly: GCA_002080025.1. Taxonomy (NCBI): domain Eukaryota; kingdom Metazoa; phylum Mollusca; class Bivalvia; order Mytilida; family Modiolidae; genus Modiolus; species Modiolus philippinarum. The sequence continues at coordinate 65,314 of MJUU01024945.1, forward strand.
GATAAATGAGCATACAGAGTATATGAATGCAGTATATATAAATTGCAGATAATTTTTTAAGACCTTGTTCCAAAATTACTGTACAATTAATGCTTATGTGAAATATATTTTCCAAAATAAATAAATAAATAAATAAATAAATGAAAACAAAAGAAATAACAAAAAGAACCTGGATATTTATTGTAGTCTTGAATAGGAAACACATTTTTGAGTACAATACAGTTCATGTTGTTAGTGTCTTGCCGCAGTGTTTAAATGTTAACTTTTGTTTTAATTACTGAAACTCTGACAAAACATTAGACATTTTGTCAATAAGGCACTGTTCTGCACATACTGGGTTATCATGTCTCAGGCCAAGCAAAAGCATTACAGGTTTTATCAAGTTGGAAGCTTACATCATTTTTGAAAAGAATTTCTGTTTAAAATATAAATAGTTAATCTTCTTTGAAATGCATTATTATAAGCAATGTAAATCATTATTTCTGAGTATTAAGAAACTTCCTCAGCATAAAATGTATCTTTTATCTGAAACTTTCCGCAAACATACATGTTTAACCTTAAATGGAAAAGTCAATGACACAATTAGTAAAAGTAAAGTATGGTAGGGCTTTACTATTGTCAAATTCATCATAAATTATCAACATTTCCCCAGGTATGAATGAATATTTATATCAGCAAAAAGAAATTATCAACTTATCTCAAACCAGCAAGGTTTTATTTTAAGCTCTGAGCTGTAGAACAATTATTTTGTTGTTTTTTTGTGTGTCAATAAAATATATTTATATCATACTTCAAAGACTATAACCTTTCTACACCTTGTACAATGATCCTTTTAGAGTATTTTAAAAATAGTAATTTGTCTTGAAATATTGTAAAAGACAATGAACAATAACACCACTATTAAGCAAAACTGTCTAAAATATCCACATTTTTTCTGTATAGGTTCTCTGCTATATCTACTTTCTGTTTTAATGTCAGTGTCAGAGGGATAGTTAAAACAGTGAACATCAAAACTAAACAAAATTGTGCATGTATTGATCATGTAAATCGAAGAAAATCTAATAACTGTATTCATTATAAACAAAATAGTTTCTTCTGACAAAAATTTAAAGTGATAGAAATATAGCTGATGATAAAACATAATCATCCTTTTGTCATTGTATATAACATGTCTTCTATTCTGTGGAAGGCACAAAAGACTTGACAATGATATTATGGAAACAATGAAGTCATATACTTGCAATACACTATATGAATGAGATGCACTTATGGAATCAAATGAACAGAACCATTCAAATAGATTTATTTCCTACATTGACACTGTCATATTTTCTAGCATTTATTTCGTTGGCAAATTTTGATTAATATCATCTCATTTTTTTTTACAGAAAGAAACAGCCATAGCAACAAAGATCAACTACATCTGCCACAGCAGCATAGGTCATATATCGTATAAGTGCTTATTTTAGTGAGGACTTAATTTTCAATTTATTGGGGTTTATTCTGATGTTGCGAAAAAGTTGCACACAATGTACTGCAAAATACATTTTTTTGGGGACTTTATACAGTAAATGATAAGATTGCGAATATTTCAGTCCCTGTGAAAATAAAATCAAACAATTTCGAACAAAATCGTGAAATTTGCGACCCATAAAAATAACAACCTATACAGTATATCTGTTAATTGGAATATAAGTACAAAATATAATTTCATTTAAAACACAAATGAAATGCTGAGAAAATGCAACATAAATGATAGGGGAAAATCATGCTATAATATAAACCTATAGGGTAATATTCTATGTCACAATGCACAATTCTGTTTATATTTTGACTGTTCTACAACAAAGGAACATATCTAACAAACATCTAACAACAAAATGAACAAATTAAGATAATGGTGATGTGATGATTGAGGTTTAACAAGCAGTGGCAACTAGCAAACAAAATCTATATAAAGCAAAGTACTCAAACATACTGTTTTCTGTATCTGTAAACAAATAATTCAGTGGTTAAAGCTACACAAGCTAATAAAATCAGGGCACTTTGTTGTCTTGTCAATAAATATCTGTTACAGGTGTAAGAAAAGTTATTTTTAAACAAGGCAGGTTACTAATCTAGATCTATTGAACAAATTACTTTGTTACATAGGGGAGATAATTCAGCTAAACTTAGAACACATAGTAATCAAAACTTTTTAGTTTTTATACATATATCTACTGTACATATTATGTTGTTAGATAAGGGAGATAATAAAGTTTAATTGAAAGAACATACTTGAAGAGTAATATTTGAAATGTCAAAACTTGCAGTATTTTTATGCTAAACAAGGGAGATAATTCAACTTAACCTAGAGATTTTGAAATGATCAAAACTTATTGTAATTAAAACACTGATAATAATCAGATAAATCACTCAGGATATCTTTGCACTTTGTTGGCCTTGAAGAAATGAACAAAGTAAATTATTTGTTGTGGATGATCTAGTGTCATATATTTTGAGCCAAAGACAAGGTGAAGGTTTACATGTATTTGTAATTATTGCAAGTAAAAACGAACTGAAATTAAAAGCAATATCTAGAATACAAAATGGGGGATTTTATATCTACTTCTATTGACTTTCATTTTCAAGCATAAAAACTAAAGCTTTTTGGTGGTAATGCAAATATCTAATATAAATTGTGTGTTACTCTACAAAAATGTGTGAAAAGCTGCTTTAAACTTGTCCTTTTAACAAAACATAAGAACTTTGTCTACTGATTTCAAGCAAAATTGGGGAAGGGTTTCTATACTTTTTCCAACAAACCCCCAAAAAGTATCAGACAAACCTCTAATATTCTTTGTTGTTCTCTCTTTCTGATTTCCTCAAGTCTTTCTATTTCTTTTTCTGCCTTTTCTCTTTGACTTTGTAATTCCTTCTGATCTAATAAAGACTGTTCAAGCTGAAAAAAATAAATCTTTCACTGAAGAACTATTATCTAATTCAAAAAGAAGTATGTGATGTAATGCTTACAAGTGGTATCCATGCTCTTTGTCAAACAGTGGGCAAATACAAAATGCATCTAACAATACTACATACCAAATGTGATATCAGCAAGACACATGTATTATTTATACTGTAGTAGCTGAGAGGAATGCAATAAAAATTTTCTGTGATGCCCTATCATTTTGATCTAGATAGAACTAAGAGATTTGATACATAAATGGAGAGGTTTTTGATCTAACTGATTTCTATTCATTTACTAAGTAGTTCCATCTTACCTCAGTTCTACGAATTATGGCTTTAAATTTATCGTCCTGAGCATCAACAGTTTTATCAAAATCATCCTGTCGCCTCAATAATTCTTCCACGGCAGGTATACTCTCTCCATAACTTTTTTCTTTCATTGAAGGTTCTCTGATATTTATCCAGGCTTCTAGAGTTTCCATTTCATGTTTCAGTTGCTGTAATTAACAGTAAAAGTTTATAACATTATATCATTTATTTGAAAATGGATTGTTCCTAAATCAAAATTTCTAGTACAAACACTTTACAAAGAATCCGTAATTTAAAGAAAGGATGAATTGGGAAAAAAAATGTAGTTGATTGCTGAACCATTCATTTTACAACTCGATTGTTGCAAATAATGTTTAACATGACAAGACATTTGTCTGTCTAAAGTGAGCTTTTGGATTCTGTTTCTTACAGGGTTGTTGGTCATTTATTTCTTTTATACAAAACAGCATTAAAAAAAAGGCCATATAATTCAAATATAGATATTAAAGAAACTTCAATGGTTGATTGTAATTTAACCAACAATTTGCAATTTTACTTCATAAAACATATGATTTGAAATATGGCATAAACCACTTGGAAGTTGAAACAATCAAATTTAACATACCTGTGCCTCCAGAATTTGTTCACATAATATCCTGTATGTTTCATATGTAGAAAGTAGAGTGTTCCAGGCATCATTTAAATCATTGACTTTCTCTTGGATCTATAAATAAATGTATATCAGTTGTCTTTATTTCTAAGCCTATTTGAAATGATCTAAATTATTTTTACATAGTATTTTCTTCCAAAATAAACACATTTAAACGTACCACATTTTTAATTAATTAGAAGTTATTCATGTGTTTTCAAACTATTGCACAGTATTTTTACAAAAAAAGACTGCTAATTCATGTATTCATTCTGTCAGTTTAATACAACTAAGTAAGAAATTCACCAAATCAGATATGAAATGCCGATTCTGAATCAACATTTGATTGGACAAAGACAACTAAGTAGTAAATTCACCTCTTCAGATAAGAAATGCCCATTCTGGATCATCATTTGACCCATGTGTAAAAATTTATCTACTGCATCTTTCCGACTGTCTATCTCTGCTTTATGTTCTTTACTTCTTATAACTAAGGCTTCAGCTCCAGGTAAATCTTTTGGAACTTCTTCTGCATTGATGATAGCTATCATTTCATTTATCCATGCCCTGTTGTAAAAGTAAATTTCAATCACAAATAGATCTTTGAAACTGTTTATTTCACATAATTATAACTATTTCATAAATCTACACCAAAATATGTTTTATAGATTAAAATTTTCCCTTTGTTGGCTTTAAAATTTCTAGCAAATACAACCCTTATATGTACTGGGGAAAATCAGTCAAGATTAAGCGACAAAATTAAATCAGTGATTCAAAAGCAATGACATTTCATCTACTACAAAAGATTTCACAGGAATTTACATCTGTGTACAATTTGGTTTACATGAATTGTTAACAGCCTTACGTTAATTCTCTGTAATCATTGAAATATATCTGTAATTGGTCAGCTTGTTGTAATTTTTCTTTCCTTTGTGTTGCTTGTTCTACTAAGTTGTTCCAGGCTTTTACCATTTCCTCATGTTTTGTAGCAATATGTTCCTGAGCATCAGGGAAAGCTGACATTAAACGTTCAGCTTCCTTTGTAATATCTTCTACTTGAACACTAATGGCTGCTAAATCTCTCTGTAATAGACATAAGTTGATAGTATATGTAATTATGCAATACTAAAATATCTTCAACAATGTCAATTAAACACCATTATAACAACTAGAAAATTGAATGATCTTCCAAGTATCTGTAAATTTAAAATATCAAATTAATATACAGATTAATGCTGTGTTAACATTGACGTTAAATTAAAATTGAATTCAATTTAAAACGCGAATCATGTCCACATGTCATTTCTCAATTCAAATTAGAATGCACATTGCAATTAAAATTGACTTAATCACTTTGTAAATGCCAAATTTGCATTAACGCCAACTGACCTTCAGACACATTACATATTTGAATGCAAATTTCAATTCACTGCTTTGTGATGACGTTAGAACATGAATCATTTTCTATTGCGAATTAAACTTATTCGAATTGATTTATACAAAATTCAACTGGAATTACGTATGAACGCAGCATGAAATTCAAATATTTGCATTTGGTAAAGATTATGTTATTAGTCACTTAGCCATTAAGCAAAAAAGAATTATTGAACTAGTATTTCCTTTCAGGATTTTCTAACTAACCTCTAATCCTTCATGCCTACTGATTAAAGCTCTAACACTTTCTAAATCATGACCGAAATCTTCACTAGCAATGATACCCTCCTTCTCTTGTATCCAGTCTAAAGTATCATCAGCGTCTCTTCCATACATATGTACTTGTTTGGCTGCTTCTAATGCCTGAAAATAAATAAACAAAGGGTATTAGGTGTAAAATTCAAATTGTGTCTGTTTATGTGTAATTAATATTCATTTCTGGAAGCCTCAAAATGCCTGCTACTCAGTGCCAGTTTAAATTCCCTTTTTCAAAGCTATGTATTTTATGTGCCAAGCTGCATAGGATTCAAGTTATGACAAAACTGTAACTAAAGTCACAGTTACTACTACCCATTACTGTTGACTGCCTGACTTAAAACCCTGTTTTTGTATCAAATTTCAAAACTTATTTGCTATGAGGTAATTGTAGAGTAATAATCACACCCTTTCCTGTCCTTATTCCTCCACTTTAAACATGAACTTTGATTAAAAAAATTACATTCGACTGTAGCAAGTACTGTAGTTAAAGAAACTTACATGTAAATATTGAAAAACCTTTAAACAATAGTTATATTCTAATATGAACTGCATCACTGGTGAATTATCCTTTTCACTATAAACTGATAAAACAATGCTATGTCCAGATGTCATACTTTATCGTGTGCACAGGACCTTTGTGGTACACTGTTATATTCTATGATATTCAGAAAAGTTTTTAATTGAAAGACTTATGGCGGATTTCCCGGATCATTAAC
>MJUU01024945.1:99851-112271 GCA_002080025.1 Modiolus philippinarum
GAAAGAACAAAAACAATTCCCCAGATTTTGGTTAATATACACAAAAGTACTCAAGGAAAGAACAAAAACATTTCCCCAGATTTTGGTTAATATACACAAAAGTACACAAGGAAAGAACAAAAACATTTAGCCGTCAACTCACAGAGCATAACACACATCTACACTACAAGAATATTACTTTTTAAGCCTTGGTTGAGTTTAAACTCACTGGTTATAATCCAGGTCATTCAATAATCTTTTCATATAAAAAATAAGAATGTAAGAACGTGAAGCCATCATTTATCATTGTTTTCATTGCAATGAATCTGATGATCAATTTCACATACTTCAAATCCAAAAATTATAATCAGTTAACAAATAATTAGGGATTTTCAAAGCTTATATTTCTTTAATTCATTTTTTTCAATTATATACTACTGTAGCACTCTGTAGAAATACCTGTGCTTCTAAGGCTACTAATTCATTCTCAAACCCTTCATGTTTCTTGATGTACATTTGTGTAGCTGCCAAGTCTCTTCCTGTATCATCTGGTATACTGGAATATTTCTCCTGAAAACAATTTTTTTTTTACAAAACTTGAAACTGATTTTGCAGAAAATTCAGATATTTCAATAATCAATCTATAGAATTGATTTTTCAAATTTCTTCATTACCATATATTTTCCGGTTATTTGATTCATAAACAATTTTTCTTTACTTTAAATGGCATTATACCTCAAGTCTAATATTGGCAATAAAATCCATTCAAATACACAGTAATCAAATGATATTAGCCACAGCTCAAGAATAATCAAAATACAGTATGGATAAATTTGATATTAAATTTTCTCAAAAAGGAAAGAAATCCATTGCATTACTTCAACTTACATGTATCCTTTGTAGAGCATCCTCTACATCTCTGTTAAATCTATGTATTTCTCCAGCACCATAAAGTTTGACATCACGATTTTCAATTTGTTCTAAGAGCTGATTCCATGTATCCCTGTATAAAATTAAGAGTGAGGTTTTAAATAGTGTAATATCAACACTTAGCCAAAATGAGAACTCAATGATGATTTAGATGGGTAGTAAAGTCATTTCCAGGTCTGTTTCTAGCATTGATAATAATCAAAATGATAATGGCACAGAATGAAATCAATGTCCTTTGCATGATTAGAAAACAAGCTTTACCATCATATATTACATAAAACAATATCCTTCCTTTGCATAAATTTTCATCAAAATCCTTCCAGTAGTTCAGGAAAAGTTGTGCTTTGGATGCAATCTTTGCAAAATGAATCGATGAAATGTCAAGGTAAAATTATCTTCCCTTCATGTTGTTGGATAACAATTATATTCTTTCATGCACATCTGTATACAGTGTCCTTTCCTTGTGCAAAGTTTCACCAAAATCCCTCAGGTGGTTTTAACAGGAGTAGCTCTTATAAAAAGTGTGGACAGATGAACGAAATGTCAGCCAGATACACAAAGTGATTGCTACAAACCCCTTAACTTATTTGGCAGGGTGTAATTACTGTAAATTACAATGAGTACTTCTATATTTTAGATCACATTTACCTGAGCTGTTCTTGTCTTTCCTTTACCTCCTCTTCATATGGAGTATTATCTTCTAACAACCACTTTGCTAATCTTTCACATCTATTATACCTCTCTGAACCTGCCTCTACTGTCCTCTTAAACTCATCAAATCTATTCCTTAATATCTAAACCAAACAATAATTAAATGTAAATTAAATTTGACAAAATACAATAAATTATCTCTTACAAAACCAAAATTCAATATTAAAGACCATTGTGATCGAAAGAAATTACATAGCAAACTCTAATCGATATACATTGAAAAGTAAAGCAGTAAAATAAGTTATGTCTGGCGTTGCTCTTCGCAATCTTTTGAAATCTTAGATGAAGGCTTAGGTGAATTTAATTTCCAGTTTTCTCTGGTCCACTTCTAACATTAAATCAATGTTCATATTTTTCACTCCACTGACTATAGCAGTGTTTTCAATTGCCCTCATCAAAATGTAGTATCCAAGCATTAAGCATTTGAATTTGTAGCTCCACTAGGAAAACTGACAAATTAAGATGTTTTGTTTACCTGTAAATGTTCATAATCTTGACCATATTCTTCTGAAGCTGCGATCTGCATTTGTTCATTAATCCATTCTTCAAAGTCACTTGATTCTCGTTTAAATGCATACATCCATTTTGATTGTTCTAAGTTCTGTGTTCGATCGGCTGCTAATCTCTTTAATTTGTTCAAATGGTCTTGTAAATTGTCCTGAGCTTTCCTGAGTGTACTGGGATCCTGGCACCCAGTTTTAAATAGTCTTTGAGCTTCCTTTCCTAAACCTGTCACAATTCCCTGATAAGTTTGGATATCTGTTTCTAGCACCTGTTATAAGACATGTATATAGTTAGTAAGTTAAAAATACATTCTGACATGGCTCCTGTTAATCGTCAACCAGTATAATACTCGATAACCATATATTTCGCACATGTGCAAATGGTATTGGAATATGAGAAAACGGGATGTAAAACAATGTTTTTAATTTTGTTCGTCTTTGTTTATGAAGGAAATAAAGGTTAAGAACAGTTTTCAACTAAATCATGCCATTCAGACACGTAAATGTGTATTGTTTTGCTTTTGATTTTAATTTTGAACTTGGATCTGTTTGAAAACATCAGAATGTGTATTGTGACGTCATAGACACAGACTGCAATGCAGGTTGTCTTAGGTCGCTACAGAATAGCAAATTCAATTTTTTTGTCATATTAAAATTCAATTAATTCATGGCAGGTATTTGTCATTTAACCATGAGCTTTGCCTTTATATTCGCAAATTTAACCCATCACTAACGCTCTGGGTTAAATTCAAATATAAAGGCCCAGCACATGGTTAAAATTCCAATAACCATATACCTGCCATGAATTATTTCTTAATTACAAGTAAATACAATGTATTGTCTTTTTCCAAAAATATCAGCAAAGGTGTTTTCTACTTTACATTAAATTCATGCAGTATTTCAATTGGACAAATGTTTTATCATGACCAACAAAAATGTGTTTGTAAAGGACCTTTCACAAGACAATATGAAAGGAGTCAGTTCCAGGAAAGATAGACAACTTTTGAGAGAACCACAGACCTTGGGCAGATAACTGATAACCTTGGGCAGATAACATAACTGATAAGGTATGTCAGTTACCTAACCAAGGTTGAGGTTCTCTCCAGGTACTTCGGCTTCCTCCAACGCTAAAACCTGACCGCCATAATATAGCTGAAATACTGCTGAAAAAGTTATTAAACCCCAAACAAACAATCATGACAACTTCAACAACTAATTGATAAATGTACATGGAAAGAATAATCAGGAGACAATCAGACTGATCTTCGAGCATAGGTATCCACTGGTTGAGGTAACCATTAGTGCAAGTCTGACTGTATCAAACTAATATTGCTGATGCATGTATGTACATTAAGCAATGCTTCACAAATATTGACACAAATTTACTAAAATTGTACCCTGTTTCATTTTGAAAAAAAAAAAAATTAGTTTAGTTTACCTTATTCTTTGTGAGCAGTTTATCAGCTGATGCCTCGTCTTTACCATAATCTGTACTGGATGCTAATGTCATCTTGTCATTGATCCAGTTTTCTAATTCGGCAACTTCTGACAAATACTGAAAAGTAAATAGTTATTGTCAGTGAATACAAAATTTTCTGCAAATTTTCAAGATAATGGAAATATGTCTACAGAGCTTGATACCTATAAGACCTTAACAAATTATGGAATATGGATAAGTTTTACAGCTTACAAGTAAATTTGGGAAAAAAAATGTTTTAATTTACAAGTAACAACACATATACTCCCATAGTTATGTTGTAAAAATATAGGATAAGTTTTTAAGACAAATTTAATTGCACAACATTTTACTTACCTTCTGAACCTGAACTGACATATCCAGATTTTTCTTGCGTATTTTAGATTTATTCAGTAAATCTTCCCATGACAACTGTAATTCTTGACATTTGTCTTTTACGGCTTTAGAATTATAATGTTTCTGGTCTATTAACTGGTTCCCTGTTTGTAATACTTTCTCAACAAATGGTCCATGTCCACCAATCTCTAATTCAAGTTTCTGAAATGTTGAAATAGCACAATACAATTTACAATGTACATGTACAGTGTCTGATTATCTGCAAGACTGACAAAGTTTTAGGGATACCATAACTGTTCTTATGATGTTTTTTTAGTGGAATGGATCTTATTTTTCATTTTATTTTCTCAAACCTAAATAACTATAGTATAACTAACTGACCGTCGTGAATATCAATAAAAATATCATGAATGCCGAACAACGCAGAAGAATAAAACGAGTTGCAGAACTTATTCTGCAACAAGTTTAATCTGATGCGTTGATCAACACAAGTGACATTTCTATTGATATTCACAATGGTCGATTAGTTATGTTTTTTATTATATACATTTTCTACTCAAAAACAGAGATTTTAGACGAGGATTATTTTTTTTCATTACAATACACCAGTTGTTTACTTGACAATGACATTGACAAGATATTAATAGTGACATCACTTCCTCTGTTGACAAGAAATCCTTTATTTTCAACTGAGAAAACTTGATCGTTGACCACTATCTATATAATAAATTCATATTAATATTGTTGTGTACATACAAGAGTAATGTCCCTTTCAACATTGTTTTGATGTAATAAATATACATCCCAGTATAGAATTTTTTTACAAAAACTCTCAGTTTTGTGTAGAACTACTTCTCAAATTCCTTCTATGTACAAAATGTGAACAAGAAATCCAAATAGTCAATAATTAGAATAGTTTATCATATTACTGAGCAAGAATATTTTCTTAATTTATACTAGGGCAATACAAGAATCTGAAACTGCTTTCATTACAATGTTTCTGTTTCACAAATGAGAACAGATATTTTTGGGTAGATCCAGAGTTTGTTACCGGACTGACTAACACCGATTGTGACAAAACCGGACTTTTCACTGGCAGTGTGACGGGTGCCACATATGGAGCAGATCATGCTTACCCTTCCGGAGCACCTGATGATACCTCAGTTTTTATAGGGGTTCACACTGCTAGTGCTTTAGTTTTGTGGCGTTCTTGTTCATTTTTGTTTATTTGTTTTGTCTTTGTCATACTGTCTCAGTTCTTATTGCTGTGAATTGCCATGATTTTGGATTTATGATTTTAGGATTTCCCCTTTCCTTGTTCTTGCTTCGGTATTCGTTTGCCGATGTATTCTTTCTAAGTAAAAAATAAACAAGAGCTGTCGCCGAATGGCAGCCAAATATACCCCCCACTCATTGAACCCTGGATCGATATGGTAAGTGCAAATTTAAAGTTGGTGTGGACACAATACAGGTGCGGACACAGTTCAAGTGTGGACACAATACAGGTATGGACATAATGATATAATCTTCAAGAAAGAACTTTTCACAAGGGTTCCAATGAAAATACTCTGTCTAAATCAGACAAATATGAAATTCACCTTTTTTAAGACTATTTGACATTTTACACAAAAATCATAAGCATTAGAGAAATTTCATTACAACACTTTGAAAACAACTTTTCAAGAGGATTACAATGAAAAAAGTGTGCCTCTCTAACAATTTGACTTCACAATATCTAAGCTTAAATTTTTTTCTAAAAAAAAGATAATTGCAGGAAAAATCAATGAAAGTCAAAGTCGAATTATCTCCCCTTCCTGGTTTCGGACAATAATAATATTCCTTCATGCGCATCTCCATATAGTGTCCTTCCTTTGTGTAAAGTTTCATCAAAATCCTTTTAGTGGTTTAGGAGGAGTTGCGCTTACGAGAAGAGTTGCGCTTACGAGAAGTGTGGACAGATGGACAGACAGACAGACATGGTGATTCCTATATACCCCCAAACTTTTTGGGGTATAAATACAACAATACTGTTATTGATATTCAATAAATACCTGGTGTTTTTTATGAAGATTTTGAGCATCAATAAGACTTTTGCCATATTCTGTGGAGGAGGCAGCAGGAAGATGTTCCTTAATCCATAGTAATTCTTCATCAGCATCAAATTTAAATTGATGGAAATGTAAGGAATCTTGTAGTTTGTTTCTCCTGGTATCTACTGCTGGTTTTAATGCTTCAAATCTACAAATATATAGGGTTTCGTTCACAAATTCATTTCAACAAAATCTTAATATAAACAAAATTGAAATCATGTACATGTCTCTCTATTTAAACCAATATGAACTGCAAAATTGCTTCTTGCACTTCACAAGAAGTCATATTTTTTAATTCTTCCAATGGCTTATGATAATAATGAATAAGGTAACAAAAGATCACTATGTGTGTATATCTTAAAGAAGTTGTTACTTATTGTAAAATATAGTCCATATTATATGTTATTCGGGAATCTTCACAGGGGATACGGGTTCATATTCCCTGAGCCGTCAGGCGAAGGGGATATAGGGCATAGACAGGGAATATGAACCTGTATTCCCTGTGAAGCAAGAATAACTTTTATATTCTGCTAGAAGTGCTATAATTTTTCTATCAAAAGCATTTAAAAATTGTGATTTTGCTACCACAGGGATACGGTCTCATATCCCCTGTCAAGGTAACCAATCAAATTGCAGGATTTACTTGGATATTTCACTTCAGCAGAATATTATAAAATATTTTTTATATATTTCTTTGAAAAATGGGCCGTGAAGATATATGTAAGTTGAAAACTAAATTGAAATATGGGTGAACAGCAAAACTGCAATCTTCCCAACAAAACCCCTTTCATGCATTGATATCTTCAAACATACAATCTTGTTTTGTTTAAGTAATACATACCTGTCATTAAAATCATCTACAGCTTTAAGAATGCCAGCTTTATCAAAATGTCCAGATTTAGCCAAATCTTGACCCTTGGCTATAATTCCCTTGATATTTTCAGACAGTCCTACTAAATCATTCTCTAGGTTTTGATGTTTCTTCAGTAAGGCCTTTACACCTCTCAAATCAGATCCTAAATCTGGATTACCTACTGATTTTTCCATCTCGTCCAGTTTGGCCTTTAATAAAAATATTATTTCACTTTTAATACAAAGTAACATTGATATTTAGGTCCTGGTTTTAAGGTGATGCATAATTATCTAAGATAAAAGTAAAAATTTATTTTGTCATGTTAAATACAGATTTATCTTTTTTTTTTCTTGTATTTTAAAACAAAGTAAATTTATATGTGTCAAAAAAGTATCCTGCACATATATTATCATATAAATGATTCCAACTTTTTTTTATTGAATGCCAGTATAAGATTTTTTTATTACCACAAGCTTTATTTATTTATTTTGTAACTCTGGAAATAACAGCAGTCCTATGCCCTGATCAAAATAAAACAAATACCTGGGCATCAGCCAGTGCCCTGTTAAGGGCCTGTTGGTCTGCAGCTTGTCGTAATTTGTTGCCTTTATCTGTTGACTTGTCATATAAATCTTTCCACTGTGTGTTGAGGTCTGACAGTATTGTTTTAATCTCTGGACCATCTGGATGTTGGCCTGATATCATGTCATTTCCTCTCTGTAAAAGATTAATTTGACATAAACTTCTAACATATTAGATCTGAGAAACTTACAGTATGCTTTTTAAAGCATTTTAATGATGATTTAAAACTATCAAAGGAATATTTTTCCGATCATTTATACCCCATACCCCATTCTCACTGTATCAAAGGTTCCATTCATAGTGGTACAAACATACATCAATTTGATGATTAACAGACTTGGCGAAACTTTTTGAAGACCTGTCTGACATCTGGTCAGACACTTTAATAATATCTGCCAGACCGAATCAGATTTTGTCTCACCGGTTAATTTGAAGATGTTTAAGACAACTTTTACTCCATATTAATTTCAAAAAGCCCATTACCCATTGTTTACACACTCTTATCACTAAGCTAAAATAAATTTCACACACCATAAAACTGCAATAAAATGTCTTTTATAAATATTAGCATAAAACTGTTCTTTCAATCCATCAATAATGTTCATAATACTCTTTTTCTTAGTCCATAACCCCCTTTATTATAACTTGTTGACAAGTCAGGTTTCTTAACTTTACTTGAAAATCCGGATTTTCAGGTCCGTTTCCGATCCGATTCCGTATTTTCCTGAATTTTGACAACTTCCTGTTGTGGTTGCGGATAAATTTTTCAAACTGCAAATAAATATTATCCAATGCAATCCTTCCCTAATATCATCCTAAACATCGAAATTTTAACATCAACTCATCATGCACAACCTAAGTCTACCTCAAAGGTACATCATTTTCACTTGTGATGAACCCAAAATTGAGATTTGCTAGAAACTTCCTATGCAGACCGAGTCGCACTGTGCCAGACATTTGGTCCTGAAATGATGAGAATTTTGTCGGAAATTCAGCAAAACTGTCGGTCAGGTCTGTAGGACCGGTGAATTTCGCCAAGACTGGATTAAGTACCGTGATACTGTGGTTTTATACTATAGCATACAAATAATCATCATCTGTGATAAATAAATGCCTCCATAAAGTTAAAATTTGATCCTAAAATCCCAAATTAAAAAGAGGAGAAACTTTTATCATTTTTCTTGATGGAGGAAAAAAATTACATATGCACATTTGCAGATGTCGTTCAAAATAAAATTAATTTGAATTTCATTTGAAAAACTAAACCACTTTTAAATTTGAAAACTTAAAATTGTATAATTACCTCATTTATGTCTTTAAGTCTTTCATTATTAGCTTTCAATTCTGCTTCAAAAGCCTGATGTTTCTTCAATTTTNCAGGTAGAATTATAATGTTTCTGGTCTATTAACTGGTTCCCTGTTTGTAATACTTTCTCAACAAATGGTCCATGTCCACCAATCTCTAATTCAAGTTTCTGAAATGTTGAAATAGCACAATATAATTTACAATGTACAAGTACAGTGTCTGATTATCTGCAAGACTGACAAAGTTTTAGGGATACCATAACTGTTCTTATGATGTTTATTTAGTGGAATGAATCTTATTTTTCATTTTATTTTCTCAAACCTAAATAACTATAGTATAACTAACTGACCGTCGTGAATATCAATAAAACAAGAACTGTTGCCGAATGGCAGCCAAATATACCCCCCGCTCA
Organism: Modiolus philippinarum; assembly: GCA_002080025.1. NCBI lineage: Eukaryota > Metazoa > Mollusca > Bivalvia > Mytilida > Modiolidae > Modiolus > Modiolus philippinarum. The sequence goes on from MJUU01024945.1 coordinate 109,031, forward strand.
TTGAACCCTGAATCGATATGGTAAGTGCAAATTTAAGTTTGTGTGGACACAATAGAGGTGTGGACACAGTACAAGTGTGGACACAATACAAGTATGACCACAATGATATAATCTTCAAGAAAGAATTTTTCACAAGGGTTCCAAAGAAAATACTCTGTTGAAAGCAGACAAATATCAATTTCACACTTTTTTAGCCTATTTGACATTTTACAAAAGAATCATTACCATTAGAGAAATTTCATTAGAACACTATGAAAACAAAAAACTTTTCAAGAGGATAACAATAAAAAAGTGTCTCTCCCACAGCTTGATTTTACAATATCTAAACTTTAAATTATTTCTTTGAAAAAAAAATACTGCAAAAGGCATAAAAAAGTCAGTCAAATTATCTCCCATTCCTGGTTTCCTACAATAATTACATTCCTTCATGCACATCTCCATATAGTGTCCTTGCTTTGTCTAAAGTTTCATCAAAATCCTTCAAGCGGTTTAAGAGGAGTTGCACTTACGAGGTAACCCATACATAGGGAATCAACAAAAAGTCAAAGTCAAATTATCTCCCCTTCCTGGTTTCAAACAATAATTGTATTCCTTCATGCACATCTCCATATAGTGTCCTTCCTTTGTGCGTAGTTTCATCAAAATCCTTTAAGGGCTTTAAGAGGAGTTGAGCTTACGAGGTAACCCATACATAGGGAATCAACGAAAAGTCAAAGTCAAATTATCTCCCCTTTCTGGTTTCGGACAATAATTATATTCCTTCATGCACATCTACATATAGTGTCCTTGCTTTGTGTAAAGTTTCACCAAAATCATTCCAGTGGTTTAAGAGGAGTTGCGCTCACGAGGTAACCCATACATAGGGAATCAACAAAAAGTCAAAGTCAAATTATCTCCCCTTCCTGGCTTCAGACAATAATCATATTCCTTCATGCACATATCCATATAGTGTCCTTCCTTTGTGCAAAGTTTCATTAAAATCCTTCAAGCGGTTTAAGAGGAGTTGCGCTTACGAGGTAACCAATACATAGGGAATCAACAAAAAGTCAATGTCGAATTATCTCCCCTTCCTGGTTTCGGACAATAATTATATTCCTTCATGCACATCTCCATATAGTGTCCTTCCTTTGTGTAAAGCTTCATCAAAATCCTTCAAGCGGTTTAAGAGGAGTTGCGCTTACGAGAAGTGTGGACAGACGGACAGACAGACAGGGTGATTCCAATATACCCCCCAAACTTTGTTTGCGGGGGTACAAATATCATGAATGCCGAACAACGCAGAAGAATAAAACGAGTTGAAGAACTTATTCTGCAACAAGTTTAATCTGATGCGTTGATCAACACAAGTGACATTTCTATTGATATTCACGACGGTCGATTAGTTATGTTTTTTATTATATACATTTTCTACTCAAAAACAGAAATTTTAGACGAGGATTATTTTTTTTCATTACAATGTACAAGTTGTTTACTTGACAATGACATTGACAAGATATTAATAGTGACATCACTTCCTCTGTTGACAAAAAATCCTTTATTTTCACCGGTGATTATATGAGATTTATTCAACTGAGAAAACTTGATCGTTGACCACTATCTATATAATAAATTCACATTAGTATTGTTGTGTACATACAATAGTAATGACCCTTTCAACATTGTTTTGATGTATGAAATATACATCCCAGTATACAATTCTTTTACAAAAACTCTCAGTTTTGTGTAGAACTACTCAAATTTCTTCTATGCACAAAATGTGAACAAGAAATCCAAATATTAAATAATTAGAATAGTTTATCATTATACTGAGCAAGAATATTTTCTTAATTTATACTAGGGCAATACAAGAATCTGAAACTGCTTTCTTTCTAAGTAAAAAATAAAATACAATAATACTGTTATTGATATTCAATAAATACCTGGTGTTTTTTATGAAGATTTTGAGCATCAATAAGACTTTTGCCATATTCTGTGGATGAGGCAGCAGGAAGATGTTCCTTAATCCATAGTAATTCTTCATCAGCATCAAATTTAAATTGATGGAAATGTAAGGAATCTTGTAGTTTGTTTCTCCTGGTATCTACTGCTGGTTTTAATGCTTCAAATCTACAAATATAAAGGGTTTTGTTCACAAATTCATTTCAACAAAATCTTAATATAAACAAAATTGAAATCATGTACATGTCTCTATATTTAAACCAATATGAACTGCAAAATTGCTTCTTGCACTTCACAAGAAGTCATATTTTTTAATTCTTCCAATGGCTTATGATAATAATGAATAAGGTAACAAAAGATCACTATGTGTGTATATCTAAAAGATGTTGATACTTATTGTAAAATATAGTACATATTATATGTTATTCGGGAATCTTCAAAGGGGATACGGGTTCATATTCCCTGAGACGTCAGGCGAAGGGGATATAGGGCACAGACAGGGAATATGAACCTGTATCCCCTGTGAAGCCAGAATAACTTTTATATTCTGCTAGAAGTGCAATAATTTTTCTATCAAAAGCGTTTAAAAATTGTGATTTTGCTACCACAGGGATACGGTCTCATATCCCCTGTCAAGGTAACCAATCAAATTGCAGGATTTACCTGGATATTTCACTTCAGCAGAATATTATAAAATATTTTTTATATATTTCTTTGAAAAATGGGCCGTGAAGATATATGCAAATTGAATACTAAATTGAAATATGGGTGAACAGCAAAACTGCAATCTTCCCAACAAAACAAACCCCTTTCATGCATTTGATATCTTCAAACATACAATCTTGTTTTGTTTCACACATTATCTTGTTTTGTTTAAGTAATACATACCTGTCATTAAAATCATCTACAACTTTCAGAATGCCAGCTTTATCGAAATGTCCAGATTTAGCCAAATCTTGACCCTTGGATATAATTCCTTTTATATTTTCAGACAGTCCTACTAAATCATTCTCTAGGTTTTGATGTTTCTTCAGTAAGGCCTTTACACCTCTCAAATCAGATCCTAAATCTGGATTACCTACTGATTTTTCCATCTCGTCCAGTTTGGCCTTTAATAAAAAATATTATTTCACTTTTAATACAAAGTAACATTGATATTTAGGTCCTGGTTTTAAGGTGATGCATAATTATCTAAGATAAAAGTAAAATTTATTTTGTCATGTTAAATACAGATTTATCTTTTTTTTTCTTGTATTTTAAAACAAAGTAAATTTATATGTGTCAAAAAAGTATCCTGCACATA